>CM042164.1:9255239-9290239 GCA_023376005.1 Doryteuthis pealeii | reverse complement strand
TATATATTATATATATATAATATATTAGAAATGTGAAAAAACAAGTGTTCCAAAAATTAGATGAATTTATTCATCAACGCTTAAACGTTTTCGGTTTCTTTAAACCTTCATCAGGATGTATTAAAGGGTGAAACGAATTGATGTATATTTATAGATGACTGGAGATTAAAAAATCTTTATAAAATTTTATATAAAACATCCTTCAATTTCTTCACCCCATAATCTATCCGATGAAGGTCTAAAGAAACCGAAAACGTTAAGCATTGATGAATAAATTTCATCTTGTTTTTGGAACACTTGTTTTTTCAAATTTCTAATATATATATATATATAATATATGTGTGTGTGTGTGTGTGTGTGTGTGTGTGTGTGTGTGCATTTGGGCAGCAGATTTTCATAAATGTTATGTCCAGATTCATATGTAGATTCATACTTATGTTTGTTTGTTTTTTGTTTTTTTTTAGTTGGTTGGTTGGTTGGATGATTGGCTGTTTGGTTGGATTTTACGGCACATCAACCCTTGCTGGGTCATTTTATGTCAAAGACATTTTGCTTTATTCATTATTAATGGGGATTAATTTTTTAAACTCAATCTTTTTTAACTTAATTATTTAAACTCAATTTTTTAAACTTATTTTTTCTATTTAACCCATAGATGGGACCCTGACAAGTACTACCAACTCCGGTGTCTCAGTGGACCTGGGAGTAATGGCGATTAAGAGATTATAAAATCGTTGGTTAAAAAAGCAAGAAAAGCGCTGGTAAGGAAGTTGGTATATATATATATTACTTGTCCATATGTTCACACACACACACACACACAACACACACACACACACACACATATATATATAATATATATATATATATATAAATATTTATTTAAGAATGGAAATGAGTAACCTACTCGAGTTTCATCGATAGATTCTTCCAGGGTTACTTTTAAATTAATCGATTACGATTAATCTTTGGTGTTATAAAACATGCCCGTTGGAAATGGGACTAAGTCCATCCAACGGCATGTTTAAACACCAAAGATTAATCGTAAACTCGATTAATTTAAAAAGTAACCCTGAAGAATCTATCGATGAAACTCGAGTAGGTTACTCATTTCCATCTTAAATAAATTTATGCTCTTAACATTGTATTGAGCACTTTGTATTTGTTTTTCTCAACTACACTAACCTCTGGATATTGTGCGCTTCCAACGATCGTTCTATACCCACCGGTAAGTTAATACTTATACATATACAAATATATATATAAATATATATAATATATATGTGTGTGTGTGTGTGTATGTTATAGGCATGTATAGTAGGTGCGTGTGCGGACGAAGGCGAGAACCCTTTACTTAGGTGTTGATGTCGGCTATTGGTCAACTGGGACCTTTCTCCATTTACAATCTCTTTTAATTAACATGAATGGGTTGAGGAGTTGCCGTTAGTGTAGGCGCCTTTTTCTTTCATTGAGAAATACTTCAGGACTCTTTACAGACGTGATTTTCCCTATCAAATGCTGTTTTTAAATGTTTTAAATGTTTTCTTATTTATAAAAATAATTGGTAATTTGCTTGACGCATTGTTAGATATGTTATTATATATTAATGATTTGAAGGCAATTACAATGCATATAAAAAATTTTAAAAAAATTTTGAAATTTTGAAATCGATAAGACAAAAAACAACATCTTTTTGTTTTTATTTTTTATACGCATTGTAATTGCCTTCAAATTATTAATATATTATATTTTTAGCAACGCCCTTCCGATAGTTGGAATAGTCTTCTTGTGATTGCAAATTCTGCTCGCTCAGGCATAGTATAATAGTAATTGGTAATTGCTTGAAGCGTTGTTTAAGTATGTTATTATATATTAATGAATTTGAAGGCAATTACAATTCATATAAAAAATAAAAACAAAAAGGTTTTTTTTTTGTCTCATCGATTTCAAAGTAACTTTATCTTCAGAGACGATTTCAGAAATGGGACGCGTTTTTTGTGTCGTTATTTTATTTTTTTATGTTATAAACACGCGTCTCGTGGTGTTCTTTTTTTTTTTTTTTAACGCCATGCGGAAGATCAACCAACGATAAGACAAAAAAACATCTTTTTGTTTTTATTTTTTATATGCATTGTAATTGCCTTCAAATCATTATATATAATTTCTTATTTATCTTATTATAATGGAGATTCGTTGTCTGTATGTCTGTAACCGAAACTACGTCCCTGCTTAAAATACCATCATGAATTGCGTAAGTTTATCAATGAGTAATTTATTGTCAAAATCATTAATACACAGAAGAGAATAAATTCTAAGCAGCCTTAGCCGACAGGACTCAACAAACCTGGGTGATATTTTGAGATGTTTACAAAATTGATAAGTTGCCTATAAATTATTACGGTATAGCAGAAAATTAAAAATAACGGTAATTCTGAATCATAAGAATAAATTTAAACGCAAAGTTTCTGTGTAGCATGTCCTTTCATTTTTTTAATAAGAAAAACGAAATGGTCCATTATTTAGCTGATGTGACGTCACTCATGAGGAATAAGAATCAGGCATATATAAGCAATACCAGATAATCAGAATTTACATTTTGGACGATTTGGACGGTCTCATTTTACCAGAGGGTGTTGCAAGATGATAACGGTTGTACTTTTAAGGAACACGAGTATTAATATATATATATATATATATTATGTGTGTGTGTGTGTGTGTGAAGAAAAGGAAGTGAATCCGACGGTATGTAGTATATTAAGAAAGATTGAAAAAACACAGGTTTAAATGAGTTAAGTGGTAAGTTTATTGGCCGACCCTGCAGTGTTTCAAATCTATTAATTAGATCATCTTCAGGGCATTTGTTGGTATATGGAAGGTAATAAGAAATTTTTTATCACAGAATAACGAGAAAAGCGAGTGATAGTCCTTGTTTATCAGTCTGTTTAAAATTTGAAGTTTGAAAAAAAGAAGACGGTTTTAAAAATATCTTATTACCTTCCATATACCAACAAATGCCCTGAAGATGATCTATATTAATAGATCGAAACACTGCAGCGTCGGCCAATAAACTCACCACTTAACTCATTTAAACCTGTGTTTTTTCATTCTTTCTTATATACACACACAACACACACACACACACACACACACACACATATATATATATATATATATATATATATATATATATATATACAAAACGGCCCGTGTTCAAATCCTGGACGAAGCTACAGTTCACATAGGCGCTAATATCCTTGGGAAAGGTATGAATCAACTACTCTCTATGGGTAAATAGTAGGCAGACTGTCTCTTAACCTACGTTAGGCAACCAGTCTAGGAGAAGGAAAAGTCTGAATTCAAACCTGTTAAACTGCTTGGGGTGGTTACTACTAGAATAGGCTCAGTCCTAATTAATGATCGATTTCATTACTAAATAAATATAAAATCTTTGCACCCTAGTTTTCGGGCTTTCTTGTATTACAGTTCCATGTTTCAGATCAAAACAGGTATGTATGTAAATATAATATCTTATTAATAATGGAGATTGTGTGTTTTTCTGTCTGTAACCGAAACTATATTCTTACTCAAGTCACAATTCTCTTAGTTATATACACCACATTCCCCATGAATTTATTTTTATCTAAACTCTCATTAATTAATAAATTGTCTTACATTATTAATACGTTAACCATCATCTACATACTAACAACGTGCAATTGTATTTATATATACACAAAAAAGCGATTTACAGTGTGAACGGGGAAGGCTAATTTTGCATATTAATATTAAAAATGTAATTTTAATAAATATATGCTTAGTATTATTGATTTCTAACTGTTTGTTTTATTTTAATGAATATAAGCAAAAATCTCTTCAATGAATCTTAAATGAAATCGATAACAAAGAAAAGATAACTGTCATTTTATATTTTACTTCCTCTTTTAACTAAATACTTAAATTAGAAAAAATAACAATGAAAGACGAGAGTGATGGAAGAGTAAATTTAGTTGTTCTATTTTTTCGATATATCCCCCTCTGTTTCAAATCTTTTATTTGCATTCTTATTTAGTTTCATTAGCGTTTCTCATTTAATACAATATTTCATTACATTAAAACTTAAATACTTGTACCCGGAGGGTGCATATATTTGCTAGTATAAGAAAAAATAACAAAAGACTTAGAGATTTAGCGTTATAGTCTATTTCGGGAGCTTAGACCAAAGTGTCTAACTCTCCCGACTCATCAGATGCGAAATATATATATATATATATAATATATATATAATATATATATAGAGAGAGAGAGAGAGAGAAGAAAGAAAGAGAGAGAGAGAGAGAGATAGAGAGAGAAAGAAAGAAAGAGAGAGAGAGGTGGAGAAGGAGAGAGAGCGAGAGATAGATAGATANGAGCCGAGAGAAGATAGGGATTGACAGACACCAGATAGTATGTGCTATACACAGAAACAGATATATATATATATATATATATATTATATATATATATATATATATATATATATATATATATATACGGATAGAGAGATTAATAGATGTTCACAGACTATGATTGATAGATGAATAAATAAATAGATAGATAGATAGATAGATAGGTAAATATGAACAAAATAAGAGCTAGCTGTACACAAATGAGATAGATAGATAGATAGATAGATAGATAGCAAATATATTATACTGGTGTACTGTGACTGGTTGGAATTCCTTTCTGGCGTCAGACGAGGGTGTATTCTCGCCCCTCTCTTCGTAATTGCCCCAGGGTGGGTGGTTCAGCTCAAAGCTCAAAGAAATTGAGAATCCAATCGACTGTAGAAAAAGGAACCTTTCTGATTTATATTTCGCTGATTCCTTTGCTGCTATTTCAAGAACACTCAAGATCTTTATTTGCATGTGGATGGTATCAGCAGATATACAGGAAGCGGGGCCCTTATCGCCACTGCCAAAAAGTCCAAGGACAATGTCGCCCAATGAAACTAATGTAACCAACAGATGTCTTCACTGACCAAAAGAAAGCTGACGGGGCAAATAATGTCATATATCTTTGCAGTTCAAGCAGTGGCAATACAGTTAACGTTCCAGTTTTAGGGAAAGAAAATACTCTGAGAAAATTATAGAGCTGCAACTTCTCCTGAGACAAAACTTTATTTAGGAATACAGCAAACTACACTATTTCACACAACCACACACACACACACACATACTCACACACACACTCACACATTAAGCACCGCCCTGTCATCTGGAGCGTTAGAATGCACCGACTGCACCTCTGCAGAGGGGTAAGACTCCCCCAATGTGACTGCCTGTTGGCCGTGGGTGGCGACCCGTGATGCTTAAGGATAGAGCCCAGGGGTATGAGCAGTTCATGACATGCAATACTCCACTTTGGCCCTATCTTGTGCAGGACGGGCAGTCGGAGAGGCCCCCTCCGAACAATTGGCTGGTCACGTCAGGCCCTAGCACCTATATGATTTTCCCAACCCTATTGCCCTTATGCAACCCCTTTTTATCAAATGGGTGCTAGAAGGCGGTGGCTGCGGGTCTACATGTCCTGGGAATGACGTTAAACTCTATCTGATGGTGAGGTTCCAGTTTTGGAGGTTTGGGGAATGTAGAGCACCCCTTCATCACCATTGCTCCCTGGTCCACTCTGACCCGAAGTGGTAGTACCTGTTAGGGTCCCATCTATGGGTTAAATAGAAAAAATGTATTTATAAAAACATTGTATTATCCATTAAGAATTGATTTATTTCAAAACTTTATCGGTATTAAATAACCCACTGAGGTTGATATGCCGTAAAACAAAACAAACCAAACCAAACACATTAAGCACTTGGTCTTTAGAATATCCGACTGCACCTCTTCAATGGGGCCACCTATTCGCTGTGAGTGGCGACCAGTGATGCTTAAGGATAGGACCCAGGTGGCTGAGCTGTCCATGACATGAGATACTCCACTTTGGTCTTTATTTAGGCTAGACGGGCGGTCGGAGAGGCCTCCTCAGTTCAATCGATTAGTCACAACAAGCCTTAGTACCTATATGATTGTCCCAACCTTATTGCTCTTATGGCAAATCCCAACCTTTTTTTTGTATGTGCCAGAAAGCAGTGGCTGAGGGTATTCATGTCCTGGGTATCTTATGGTGAAGGTCCAGTTCTACAGCTCGGGGAATGTCGAGTAGCCTTTCATCACCATTACTCCCAGTTCCACTCTAACTTGGAGTGGTAGTACCCGTTAGGATCCCATCTATGAGTTAAACAGGACAAAATGAATTCTAAAGAAATGAGTTTAAAAAAATTGAATATCCGTTAAGAATGAATAGAACAAAACCTCTTTGGCATAAAATAATCCAACAAGGGTTGACATCTCGTAAAATCCAACAAACCAAACCAACAAAGTCGGGGAATGTCGAGCACCCTTTCATCACCATTACTCCCAGGTCCACTCTGAGTGGTAGTACCTGTTAGGATCCCATCTATGGGTTAAATAGGACAAAATTAATTCTAAAAAATGAGTTTTTAAAAAATTGAATATCCGTTAAGAATGAATAGAACAAAACCTCTTTGGCATAAAATAACCCAACAAGGGTTGACATCTCGTAAAATCCAACAAACCAAACCAACAAAGTCGGGGAATGTCGAGTACCCTTTCATCACCATTACTCCCAGGTCCACTCTGACTTAGAGTGGTAGTTCCTGTTAGGATCCCATCTATGGATTGAATAGGCCAAAATGAATTCTAAAAAATGAATTTAAAAAATTGAATATCCGTTAAGAATGAATAGAACAAAACCTCTTTGGCATAAAATAATCCAACAAGGGTTGACATCTCGTAAAATCCAACAAACCAAACCAACAAAGTCGGGAATGTCGAGTACCCTTTCATCACCATTACTCCCAGGTCCACTCTGACTCGGAGTGGTAGTACCTGTTAGGATCCCATCTATGGGTTAATAGGACAAAATGAATTCTAAAAAAATTGAATATGCGTCAAGAATGAATAGAACAAAACCTCTTTGGCATAAAATAACCCAACAAGGGTTGACATCTCGTAAAATCCAACAAACCAAACCAACAAAGTAACAGTGGTCTTAACCTTCCCAATGAACATATATGGATATGGGAAGGGCAACACCGAGCAATGTATGGAGCTACAATTTCCGCTGAAACCAAACAGAGTCTATGATTCGAATGGGGTGGTCACGATGATCTAAGACTGTGAAACTTGGTAAATAGCACCACCCAGAAACAGCAGCAAGTCGCCTTTGACATTGTAGTCATCAAAATCAAATGAAGTGACTAGAAGTCAATTGAGAAGATCAGGGATAAATCATCTTAGTTTCTAATACCTTTCTATAGTAAGAGTATTTTCAATTCATTTTCATAGTTAAATTATTTCAATTGCATTTTTATAGTAAAATAATTCCCAAGGCATTTTTATAGAAAAAATCATTTCCAGTGTTTTTTTTTTATAGTAAAATTATGTTCAATGCATTTTTATAGTAAAATCATTGACCAATGCATTTTCATAGTAAAAATTATTGTCCAATGTATTTTTATAGTAAAATCATTTCCAATGCATTTTCATAGTAAAAATCATTTCAATGCATTTCCATTGTCCAATGCATTTTCATAGTAAAATCATTGTCCAATGCATTTTATAGTAAAAATCATTTCCAATGAATTTTCATAGCAAAAATCATTGTCCTATGCATTTTCATAGTAAAAATCATTGTCCAATGCATTTTCATAGTAAAAATCATTGTCCAATGCATTTTCATAGTAAAAATCATTGTCCAATGCATTTTCATAGTAAAATCATTGTCCAATGCATTTTTATATATATATATATATATATATATATATATATATATAAGAGGAATATAACCTACTTCTAAAAACAAAACGAAAAATTTAGGAAAGTCCGGTTGGTGTAGGGGTTACGGACCTCGCCTGTCAGCTTGACAGTCAGGGTTCGAATCACGCACAAGGCGGTCTTCCTATCTATCAGCAGAGCGCTGATGAGGCCTAATAGGCCGAAATGTACATACAGAGATTGATTTTTCTCGATTTGTTTAGCCTTACATTTGAATAGGTATTCCCGCCTAATTAATTAATTATTAATTAATTAATTTTCAAAATTAGGTACGACTTCAATTAAGGACATATTCTCACAATAATTGTCGGCTAAAAACGCCATATCAAAACACATCGTTTGTGTATTTACTTCTCATATATATATATATTATATATATATATATATATATATATAATCCTATGTTACCCTTTTCACACACACACACACACACACACACACACAAGCACGCAAACACGCAAACATACACACACACACACATACATACACATACATACATATGTATATATAGCTTTATCAGTAGTAATTGTTTATTTGGGGCCGTTATATCAAATAACAATTGCATTTCATCTTAATTCTGTGCTGAACCAACTTTCCAACAACAGAAACTGTGAAACATAGGGGCCCAGTGAACCTTTAATAAAAAGGGGTGGAGGAATGGACCTTCACTTACCCTGTTTTCTTATTGAAACCGGCACACCCTTTAAAATACCCCCGGGGATTCTATTGGCGTCCATTTGTTCCCGATGTTGCCAAAAATTCTAAAATTTGGTAATTGTAGATATCAAAATAATTGGTAACTGGATATATATATATATATATATATATATATATATTATATATATATGTATAATTGACATGTGTATTTATAAACGGTTGCAACTATCAAAATAATGAACTATGTTATTTCTTTTGATTGGTATACTATGGCAAGTACTTTTCTTTTTTTCTTCTTTCTTTAAAAAAAAAAAAATTTACGCCATTAAGACGACAAAGGATTAAGATTAAAATTATAGTAAATAAGAAAGAGATTATTGACCCATCGTCGTCGTCGTCGTCGTCGGGCCGGTCTAATGTCGGTATCAGCCAGACAGCGAGTCCCGCTACAGCTGTCAGTGGACGAGTGGATAAGATATCACCCTGCCAAACGGTCAGTCTGAATTCGACCCTAGCCAAGGATAGTTGTGTCTAGGCACACTGAAGATGCATGAAGCGCCGAAACACGTGTCTGTGGATGACTTATTAATATATCTATCTATCTATATATATATATCTTATTATAATGGAGATTGTGTGTTTTTCTGTCTGTAACCGAAACTATATTCCTACTCAAGTTACAATTCTCTAAGTTATTGACATCACATTCTCCATGATTTTATTTTAATCTAAACCTCAATTATTAATAAAATTGTCTTACTTTATTAATACTGTTAACCATATCTACATGATATTTACCGCGTACCCCACTTGTACGGGTCAGGCACAAAGTCCCTATTAACGTGGGACCACCCACAAGCCGAAGCTCATGGAGTGGCAGGTGAAAAAATTGCGTCGATCCCGTCGGCATTCCCCCTCAAGGGGGGCGCCTCAGGCACTGGGCAATAAACCCAGCCCTGTCCCTTTAAATCGAGGGGGCAGGTGTTGCCTGGGGGGATGGCCCCCTGGGATCGACGCTATTAATTATATCAATGGTCCAGAGGCCGAAGCCACTGTTGACCATATCAACATACTGACAACATGCAATTATATTTATATATACAACAAAATAGCAGTTTACAGTGTAAACTGGAAGGCTATTTGCATATTAATATAAAAAAATCGAATTTAATAAATATGTGCTTAGTATTATTGATTTCTAACAGTTTGGTTTTATTTTAATGAATATAAGCAAAAATCTCTTTAATAAATCTTAAATGAAATCCATTAACAAGAAAAAATAACTGTCATTTTATTCTTTACTTCCTCTTATAACTAAATACTTAAATTAGAATAAATAACAATGAAAGACGAGAGTGATGGAAGAGTAAGTTTCAGTTGTTCCATTTTTTATTATACTCCCTCTGTTTCAAATCTTTTATTATACTCCCTCTGTTTCAAATCTTTTTATCTGTATTCTTATTTAGTTTCATTAGCCTTTCTAATTTAATACAATATTTTATTACATTAAAACTTAAATACTTGCACCCGGAGGGTGCATTATATATATATATATATATATATATAGTCATCCACAGACACAGTGTTTCGACGTTTACGCCTCATCAGTGCGGCTCGAATCTAACAGCTACCACTAGCCGGGAGCGAAACCCGACTGAATTTTCGTCTGTCGAACTCCTTACCCACACGGCCAACGGCAACTGTCAATAAGTGGTGAACAATTAATTGGCACATACTACATACTTACGAAGATGTATGTTTACGATCACCAGAGAACTTGACTGTAAACAACGGACGAGTAAATTCCTTACTCTAAACGGTGAAAGTTCAGTTAATGTCTCCTCTAGAGTGCTGTACCGGGATATAATGTAAGTAAAGTCGACGAAGCGGCCTAAAGTCGGTATCAGCCAATCGGCGAGGGAGTCTATCTCCTTTTCACTAGCGCCAGACCAAGGAGATTATATAAACTTCTGAGGTGGGGCGCCACACCTACCAGCAGCTCCTCACTTTACCGCAAAGATCCCTGTGCTACTCAGACGCTGAGTCGGCGAGGACCGGAATCGAACCAAGAACCTTGTGATTCCTAGCCAAACACTCTACCGACTGAGCTAACCAGACCCCTCCATTGACCCGTACTTTGGATTAAAAATCAAAATACAATAAAGTACAAGAATTATAATAAAATATCAAAATAAGGGAATTGTATCATCATCATTATCATCATCATCATGTTGCGCTGTCAAGCACGAATATCCATGACAATCTCTCTCCATCCGTCCCTATCACTCATCCTTATCGGGAGGTCCTCTATGCAGCATCCTGTATCCGCACTGAGCTGGTCAATATACGTCTTTGCTGGTCGACCCACACTTGCGTGTCCATGTGCTGGCTTCCACAGGAGGACGTCACTTATGAGTTCGTCCTTGCTTCTCCAGCAGTGTCTTGCGTGTCTTGTCCGTCTTACTCGGATGGTTTGGGTGATATATGGTAGGTGGTCGTACACCTGCTTTCTCGTAGGGTGCTGTTTCATGTTCGTCTTGTTCATGATCACCCGCAGCATTCTTGTGCAGCTCCCATCTATTTTATTCTCTAGTCGCTTCGTTAGAGTCCAGGTGGTGCAGCCGTACAGCAGCACTGGCACGACAACGGCCTGGAAGAATTGTGTCATAATAAACAACGAAAAATATGGACAAACGGGATAGTGAGTTAGTGATTTGAAATTGCGAAACTTTATGCACGTTTATTTTCGTATGCAGAAATGCTGATAGGTACGCATCCTGGGTTCGCGACGAACAAAAATCTAAAAGGACGCAGTAAAATTGTATCCATGTGTCCCAGAGTTTTTCTTTTTTCTCCCTTGCCATTTGAAGCTAACGGTTATTTTCGTATGCAGGGATGCTGATAGGCACGCATCCTGCATCCCTGACGCACAAAAATCGAAAAGAACGCAGTAAAATCGTATTCATGCATCCCAGAGTTATTTTTTCTTCCCTCACCATTTCAAGCTACCTGTGAATGCATTTCAATAGCCTCTTAGAAACGAATTACACAGGATAAATTACAAGGTAGGAGTTAGAAGGCTTTATTTATTTCCCCAGATCATGAATAAAAATCCTACAATTTATTAAGAAACTTTAGTTGGGACCCATAAGTTTTCCTGGTGACTCATTCAAAGACACACTGAATCAAAAAGCTATCAGCATCACTATAAATATATATATATATATATATATATATATATATATATATATATATGTGTGTGTGTGTGTAAACAACTTAAAGCTATTTTCAGCCGACAGTATATTTGGGAGAATATGTGCTTTTTAATTTTAGTCAGACCTAATTTTTGAAAGTTAATTCATTTATGTTTAATTAGGCGGGATTTAAACTACTTAAATGTGAGGCTAAAAAAATCGGGAAAAATCAATCTCTGAATATATATTTCGACCTATTAGGTCTCATCAGCAGAGTTATAGATACGAGGACCGCCTAGCGTGTGACTCGAACCCTTTGTGCCGAAACACACGCTCGGCGGTCCTCGTATCTATAACTCTGCTGATGAGACCTAATAGGTCGAAATATATATTCAGAGATTGATTTTTCTCGATTTGTTTAGCCTCACATTTAAGTAGTTTAAATCCCGCCTAATTAAACATAAATGAATTAACTTTCAAAAATTAGGTCTGACTAAAATTAAAAAGCACATATTCTCCCAAATATATATATATATATATATATATATATATATATATATATATATATATGAGTCCCTTACGCATACAAATCTAAAAGGACACAGTAAAATCATATCCATGCGTCCCAGAGTTTTTCTTTTTTCTTCCCTCACCATTTCAAGCAAACTGTGAATACATTTCAATAGCCCTTAGAAACGTGATAAGGTGATCCGTTTTTATTTCAAAGTCCCAGAGAATTTTATGCGTTTAATTTTTCAAGAACAGATTCTGGTTTATGCATATACCATTTTGTTGTATGGTCAAAATTAATTTTTTTGCATAATTCCCAGTGGATCACCTTCCCAACCCAGCCGTGTCTAGTTTTGTATTCTCGTTGTGCTGGTTTGCTACATTCGCAGAGTATATGGTTTACAGTCTCATCTCTATTACCACAAAGTCTACACTTACTATTTTGTTGGGTCTTATCAATTTTCGCTTTGATGTAGTTGTCCTTATGGCATTATTTTGTGCAGCAATTATAAGTGATTCTGTTTCTCTTTTGAGGTTTCCCTTTCTTAACCATGTCCAAGTCTTTTCATGTGCAACCTCTTCTATTTGTCGTTTGAAGTATCCATGTAATTGTTTTTCTTCTCATTTTTGTTTTCTAGTCTTTGTCGTTTTTCTGTTTGTCCATCTGCCGTTTCTACTATTGTTGGAATTACCGGAAAGATAAATGTTGACATTTCTTTTCTTGAATTTATTGCTGGTTTACTAATGATTCGAATTCCTGTTTTTTTTTCTCTCTCAGTTTTTCTACGGTAAAAGAATTGGCGTAACTGATTTTTGATAAATTCGTTCTGACGATATCCTCCATTTTTTCTATTCTTACGTATTTTGTTCATTAGATTCTCTTAGAATAGTTTAAGACGTTTTTACAAACCTCTTATCTCTCCCCATTTTATTCATTGAACTTTTAATAGAATTCCAGGGAAAATAAGACTATCCTGATTTTTTCACTCTTAAGAAAAACGTTACTATATATATATATATATATATATATATATATATATATATATATATATATATGGTATGTAAATATCTAGAAATATGAAAAAAAAGTATTGTGAGGATGATTTCGTATAGGAAAAGCCAACGTTAAAACATTTCAATTTATCTAATAACCATCACCAGGGCATCATTGATATGTTCTGATATTTTAAATATGAATCATCTATATATCTATATATCTCTATATATATATATATGTATATCGAACCCGGCCAGATGTGGCTGTTACGGTATAGCCACACTGATGAAAGGTGAAACTTTGAAACACGTGTCTGTGGATTACTTATTTATTATATATATACTCCCATTGATGAGCTGTTTATGTGGCTATGAATACACGAATATCTTAATAAATGGTATATTGATCTAAAGACTTGAATTTTACCGCGTACTTTTCTTTTGGTACCATGTTGACCACGCCACCAAGTGGCTACTGACGGACACTGGAGTTAATAGACGGGAGGAAATAAGCAGTCATATTTGAAGATTTGAAGCACTGTTTATATGGCTATAAATACACAAATATCTTAATAAAGGGTGTAGTTTTCTAAATGGACTTTTGGAACGTCCTTTTTATAGTACCATGTTGACCATGCCACCTAGTGGCTAATGGCAGAAACGAGAGGTAATTACTGGGAATAAATAAGCTGTCATAGTTGAAGTGTTGATACACTGTTTATATGGCTATAAATACACAAATACCTTAATAAAGGGTGTAGTTTTCTAAATGGACTTTTGGAACGTCCTTGTAATAGTACCATGTTGACCATGCACCTAGTGGCTAATGGCAGAAACGAGAGGTAATTACTGGGAATAAATAAGCTGTCATAGTTGAAGTGTTGATACACTGTTTATATGGCTATAAATACACACATATCTGAATAAAGGGTGTAGTTTTCTAAATGGACTTTTTGAACCTCCTTTTTATAGTACCATGTTGACCAAGCCACCAAGTGGTTAATGGCAGAAACGAGAGGTAATTACTGATAATAAATAAGCTGTCATAGTTGAAGTGTTGATACGCTGTTTATATGGCTATAAATACACAAATATCTTAATAAAGGGTGTAGTTTTCTAAATGGACTTTTGGAACGTCCTTTTTATAGTACCATGTTGACCAAGTCACCTAGTGGCTAATGGCAGAAACGAGAGGTAATTACTGGGAATAAATAAGCTCTCATAGTTGAAGTGTTGATACGCGCTGTTTATATGGGTATAAATGCACGAATATTTTATTTTAGTGATCTAAGGACTTGAATTTTAGCACGTCTTTTTTTTTAGTACTGTTGGAATAGTTTTGTATATAGTGTGTGCTCCAATTCACTACCTGAATTTATAGACAATCCAACGTCACGTGGGTTACTCCTCCGGCCAATCAACAACCATAATGCGTGGCGGGTACACTATTTAAACACTGATATTTGCCACAGCTGTACTTGCAATCATTGAGGAGGGACTTACAATACTCTTTACCAGACTCTTTACCAGAAAAACCAGGATTATTTATCAGAGGATTACCAAGGATCCAATTCCACCGGACAAGCGCTCTTGCTTAAAGCCTCCAAGATGACCCATGAGATTGTAACAAGTACCATGTTCACCACGCTACCTAGTGGCTATTAGCAGACACGCGAGTCAATTAATGTGTAGGAATAAGCTATTGTAAGATTCAAAGTGATAATACTTGAAGATAAAACTCCGACAAAGGTTGATAGACAAAACATTTTATATACAGCACAGAATAAACAGGGTACATAATACATAGAGGTGTACATGAACATACATACATAAGTAATATAAATACATATACAAGAGTAGAGATAATGACACATTCATGAATGGTAAAATACAAAATATTTAGGTATAAAAAAATACCTAAATATACATAAAAACGTAGTTACGAATACATGACTAAAGGATAGTCATATATCGTATGAGACTTACTAGCAGTGAGTGGACAGTGTTAAGGGCCGAGCCCCAACAAGAAAGGGGTACACCGTGTCTAACTCATGTGTCACGTAGGTCGAGCAGCAGGGAAAAGAGAGTGAGAAGTTCAAATCAGCCGCTTAAATACACCCGAGGCCCCTAGCGGGAACCAGCGAAACTAAACGGGCAGACAACTCTCCAGGCAAATACGAAAATAACGCCACACTATCGTAGTTTTAATGCGTTATTTACGTGGCTATAAATATAAGACTATCTTTGTATACAGCACAGAATAAACAGGGTACATAATACATAGAGGTGTACATAAACATACATACATAAGTAATATAAATACATATACAAGAGTAGCGATAATGACACATTCATGAATGGTAAAATACAAGTTATTTAGGTATCAAAGAGATAACTAAATGTACATAAAAACGTAGTTACGGATACATGATTAAAGGATAGTCATATATCGTATAAGAGACTTACTAGACTTAAATACACCCGAGGCCCCTAGCGGGAACCAGCGAAACTAAACGGGCAGACAACTCTCCAGGCAAATACGAAAATAACGCCACACTACCGTAGTTTTAATGCGTTATTTACGTGGCTATAAATACATGACTATCTTCTAAGTAAATGGTGTAGCGATCTAAAGGCGTTTTGGGACCGATCCTGTCTTCATTATCTGGCGTTTTATTTTACATTTCAACGCCGGTGGCGCGATAAAAAGATTTCCTTTCGGCATGTTTTGTATCGGTGTACAACAATTAGTTCGCTCATCGGCCAATTATTCACCGATTAATGGACAGACATAAAATATACACCTGAGACTGCGCTCACCTTTCACAGGTAAGCATCGCAAGAATTGTCCTTGTTACCCCTCTCCACGCTGCTGTATCTAATCTTGCTAACTTTATTGAATACTTACGGTAGAAAGCTTATCTCAAAGGCCACTGTCAGTGCGTTCATGTTTTATTTCATGCCTAGCTTTAGAGAATCGTGTTCGGTGTACATTTACCTATTATTATTTTGCTGAGCAAATTGACTTTTGTCTCCTAAAGGCTTTTTTTACTGTTTAGTTTAATGACACGAAAATTATACTAAATTATTCCTTACTTTTAGTATTGAGTTATCTTTGAAAAAGAAAAAAGATTCATTTTAATTGGTTCTAATTTGTCGTAATTTGCAATTAAGTCAAAAACTGAACCATCCCTTACTGTACATTCTGTTTATCACTTTCTTACTCTCTAAGTATATCTTGATTACCTCCTCGTTATATATGTTAGTTTCTCTGGGGGAGTAGAGATAGATAGATAGAGGGATGGTTGGATGGAGAGAGAGAGAGAGAGAGAGAGAGAGAGAGAGAGAGAGAGAGAGAGTTGGGAATCATTCCTTACTTTTAGGATTGAGCTATGTTTGAAAAAAGTCCATTTTAATTGGTTCTAATTTGTCGTAATTTGCAATTAAGTCCAAAACTAACTAAGCCCTTACTTTACATTCTGCCTATCACATTCTTTCCCTCTCAGTATATCTTGATTACTTCCTCGTTATATATGTTAGTTTTTCTGGGAGAGTAGAGAGTGAGAGAGAGACACACACACACACAGAGACAGAGACAGAGAGAGAGAGAGAGTGTGTGTGTGTGAGAGAGAGAGAGAGAGAGTGAGAGAGAGAGAGAGATGGGGGATTCGAAATGTATTTGTATGTTAAATTTCATAAGCGGAAATCCGTAGCTTAAATTAGGTGAAACATTCCCTTTCTTAGAGATCTTAAAAGAAATGATTTTAATGTTTTGTCCGGCCGTATTTTTTTTTTAATTCGATTTGCAAACTCATTTTTACCTAATCTCAATTATCCTCCCAGGGCTGCATGGGCGATCCAACGAGTCAAATTCTGTCTAGTATTTTATTAAATTTTAAATGTTCCTTGACCCTGTGTAGTGATTTGGTGGTTCTACCTATGTAAAATCGTTTATAATTTGTTGCATTGTATACGGTATACCACATTCACTTCATGGCACATACCTGTGTTGCAACTAGTTGGTGTTCCTATGGTGGTTCTTGTGTTACGTACTGAGGGTTTTAACAGTACCAAATCGATATAATGTTGTATACCCTTTCTTACTTCTTACTCTGGTCGTCTTCTCTTCTGGCCGGCTTTGCTATTCTGATCGTCTATCATCTATCTTGGTCTCGCGTCTGGTGTTGACTTTCTTGGGGACTTCGGGTCTGGTTTCTGTTGGGATTTCTCCTTATCAGAAGCCCTGTGTCATTGTTAGTTTTTAGTAAACACAAGACTTCGATTTTCTTTTAATGTTCTTTATTCGGTAAGTCCCCAACCCAGACATAACATAGCACCACTTGGACCCTAACGAAACGCCTAGAGAATAAACTAGATGGGGAGCTGCACAAGAACGCTGCGTGCAATTTTGAATAAGTCATGGACACAACACCCTACAAAGAAGCAGCTGTGCGACCACTTGCGCCCTATCACACAAACCCTTCGATAAGACGAACTAGACATGCTGGACACTGTTAGAGAAGCAAGGACGAACTCATAAGCGGCGTCTTCCAGTGAAAACCAGCACCTGAGCACGCCAGCGTGGCCTGTCCAGCAAAGACCTATATTGACCAGTTCTGTGGCAACGTGGTAATTGCATTTCACTTAGCGCTAATACTCTTGGGAAAGGTATGAATCCTACTCTCGCTCCAGCTATCGAAAACTAGTAGGGCAGACCGGGCTCTTTAACCTTGGTTAGGCAACCGGTCTAGGAGAAGGAAAACTCTGAATTCAAACCTGTTGAACTCCGCTTAAGAAATTGACCTTGTGTCACATCCTGCTCGTGCGGAGGGGTTTGGTAGATATATATATATATATATATATATATATATATATATATATTATATGACTGTGCGGATATTGGACGCTACGCAGTGGACATTCCGCGAGCGATGAATGATAGGGACGTTTGGCGAGATATTGTCATGGATATCCGTGCTGCTAGCGTGACATGATGATGATGATGATGATGATGACGCAGGGCATCTGTTTCTGTTTTTTTTCTGACTCTTTTGATCTTGAAATAACAGCAGGGGTCATTTGAAAACGTTTCCGTAAAAATTCCTGAATAGTCTCTTGTGTGGATTTTGTAACCCTCTTTGGGGATTTCCGTGGATACTCAGGTAACTAGCAGGAACACGCTCCAATTGATTTTCAGATACTTAGAATACTATCGACAATATTTGTTGGAGGAGGAGGAGCGTGGTGTATTTTCGACTCACCCTCGTATATTAATACATAGAATAAATCTTATATATATACAGACGTAAGTATCAAAGTTTTAAAGTAATTCAATATACAAAATTTGAAAGACTAACGTAATTAAATGAGAACGCATAGAAATTAAATAAGAATGCATATAAAGAGATTACACTCATTCTAATTTAGTATTGAATTGGTTCATTTAATAAAACCATTCATTGGATTGGTTTTAATACATTGAAGAATAAAATAATAATATTAGAAATCAATAACACCAAGTAATTATTTATTAAACCTGCTTTTGTTAAAACCACTATGCAAATTAAACACACCATACATTGTATAAATGTTTATTTCTTAGTGATATATA
Source organism: Doryteuthis pealeii (assembly GCA_023376005.1). Lineage (NCBI taxonomy): Eukaryota > Metazoa > Mollusca > Cephalopoda > Myopsida > Loliginidae > Doryteuthis > Doryteuthis pealeii. The sequence continues at coordinate 9,271,382 of CM042164.1, read as the reverse complement.
AGACACAATGTAGGAAGCGCGTGGTGTAATGGTTAAAGTCATGGGAAATGGACTCGTCGCCCCGAGTTCAAATCCTGGATGTGGTGATTGCATTTCACTTAGCGCTAATACCCTTGGGAAAGGTATGAATCCTACTCTCCCTCCAGCTATGGGTACATAGTAGGGTAGACTCGGCTCTTTAACCTTGGTTAGGCAACCGGTCTAGGAGAAGGAAAAACTCTGAATTCAAACCTGTTGAACTCCGCTTAAGAAATTGACCTTGTGTCGCATCCTGCTCATGTGAAGGGGTTGGTAAATATATATAAGACACATTGCAGGATTTTAAACGCATTAATAACATGGGCTGTTTTTAGGCAAATCTAACTCAGATTTCCACAGAGACATCGTTGATAAATAAGATTTATTCTATGTATTAATGATTATGACTATAAATTAAATACTCATTGATAAACTTAAGAAATTCTTGGGGGTATAAGTAAGCAGTGATGTAGTTTCGGTTACAGGCAGATAGACACCGAATTTCCATTATTATAAACAAGACCAGCAGATCTTACAACGACAATCTGATAGTCTATATAAACTAATTATCTCTTTTATATTTTATAAATAAACTATATTGATTATAAATTAGGTTCTCATTAATAAGTCCTTTAGATTATTGTGGAATCTGTGACGTCAGCCGTGACGTAGTTTCGGCTTCAGACAAAAATGCAGTCTATCTCCATTATATATAGATTTGCAAATAGTCATTTGTTTGCAAATAGTTATATGGTTTCAAGGAAGTAATAAAAATAATTTGTAAACAATTAATGCTCCAATTCCTAATACAAATAAATTGCACAGTTATATGATATCAAGTATTCCTATCCAATACCAATAATTTCCAAACAGAACTATTTTTCACATAGATGATACCCCAACGGGTATTACAGGTCAGAGTGGACCTGAGAGTAATGGCAATGAAGTAGGGACTCCATACTACCTAGACCTCCAGTTACAGACAAACAGACACCGAATCTCTATTATAATAAGATTTGTGAAATGCGTTAGACTTTTGTATAGACGGTGTATTTTTCATAATTGAATATCATGTTCATTGTAATTTTCTGGCATGTAAACGATGCTGAGTATGGTTTTCAGCCTGCACACCGAGGTTGTCGTTGGGGAGGGGGTGCATTTTTCAGCCCGCCCGCTTGGTTGTTTCATTCAACACTCGCGCACCTGGTAGGTAAGGGTTTAAACTCATTAGCAATGTCTGCCGAGATTCTGTATCAGGTTATAACTGTCGCCTATCAGCTAAGTCTGGCATAAGGTTTCGTTTCTTTTTGTCTGGTTAATTTGTTTGAGGAGGGCACACCTACTCCTGATGGGTTATTTAATGCCGAAATTTAATCTATTTCTAAATGTTTGATTATAGTCATAACTATACTTTTGTTTAATTTGGTTTATTTGTTTAACGGCACATCAACTGCCTATTGGTTATCTAATGTCAAAATTTGATTTATTTCTAAATATTCAATTATAATCATGCCTACATTTTGGTTTGGTTTGGTTTGGCTTATTTGTTTAACGGCACATCACCTCCTCATGGGTTATTTAATGCCGAAATTTGATTTATTTCTAAATATCCAATTATAATCATAACTATATTTGGGTTGGTCTGGTTAATATGTGTAACGGCACATCAAATTCTAATGGGTCATCTAATGCCGAAAATTAATTAATTTATAAATGCTTGCTTATCTTCTTATTATAATGGAGATTCGCTGCTTACGTCACAATACCCTCAGGAATTGCGCAAGTTTATCAATGAGTATTTAATTTTAATAGTCAAAATCATTAATACATATATATGATAAATAATAAATATCAATTATTAACGGTCTCTCCATGAGAATCTTTGTTAGATTTGCCTCAAAACTGCTCATGTTATTAGTGCATTTAAAATCTTGCAATGTGTCTTAATATATCACTAAGAAATAAAGGATTACATAATATATGTGTGTGGTTAATTTGCATACTGGTCTTTACAAAACCGGGTTTAATAGATTATTACTTAGTGTTATTGATCTCTAATATTAATGATTTATTCTCTAACTCATTAAAATAAAAAAATCATAGTCTTTTTAATTTAATATATTTCATTACAGTAAAACCTAAATACTTAATACTAAATACAATGCATTGGAAATGATTTTTAACTATAAAAATGCATTACAAATTATTTTTACTATAAAAATGCATTGGAATTATTTTTTTTACTATAAAAATGCATGGAAATGATTTTTTATATAAAAATGCAGTGGAAATGATTTTTAATTATAAAAGATGCATTGGAAATGATTTTTTACTATAAAAATGCATTAGAAATGATTTTTACTATAAAACTATAAAAAATGCATTGGAAATATTTTTTACTATAAAAATGCATTGGAAATGATTTTTATAAAATTTAAATGAAAATGCATAGGAAATGATTTTTACTATAAAAAATGTGTCTATAAAATGCATTGGAAATGATTTTACTAAAAAAGCATTGGAATGAATTTTTACTATAAAAATGCAGAATTTTTTAGAAGAGAGGTCAGATATAGACTTCTTTTTTTCAACTATCTTATAGAAATTAAATAACACTAAGTAAATGCATGTAAAGTGCAAATGCGATAGACACCGGGAGAAAATTAAATGCGGGGTTCGCATATTCTTTATGGTAATCATAATTGTATTTTGGTTTGGTTTGGTTTGGTGTATTTGTTTAACGGCACATCAATTCCTTATGGATTATTTAATTTCCGAATGTTTGATTACACTGGCCTGCGAAAGGACGGATATATAATAACTTTCTGACTACCCTGCTGAAGTCCCGGTTTCGATTTCTATCGGGGGGAAATCGTTAGTATACATCGCTGATGAGACTTAATAGAGTTGAAACAGTCTGTACGATGTTCGACACACCGAATAATTCTTTACCGAAATTCACTTGTCATTATTATCTTCTATAATTATCGAATTTCATGCGATATACGCATTGTAATTGCCTTCAAGCAAAAATATAAATAATAATATATACTTTATTCAACAATGCTTCTAAAAAAAAACATCCAAAAAATCTTATTTCCTTCGCCGAAGAGCATAAGGCCCGGGTTTGTTATTATTCACTCAACGTCCCCTTACCTCATATGGTAGACACGTATCAGTATCATTGAAAGGTTAATTTCGCAAGGATTGTCCCGTGCTGTATCGTGGCCGAGGTAGTATGATTTCTGACTATCCTACTGAAGTCCCGGTTTCGATTTCTGTCGGGAGGGAAATCGTTAGTATACATCGCTGATGAGACTTAATAAAGTTGAAACAGTCTGTACGATGTTCGACACACCGAATAATTCTTTAACGAAATTCACTTGTCAGTATCATCTTCTATAATTATCGAATTTTATGCGATATACGCATTGTAATTGCCTTCAAGCAAAAATATAAATAATGACTTTTTTTTTACGCTGAATCCAAAAATGATACACATTTTTTTCTAATCAGACTAAATTTTTAATATACAAGTTTTACTTATAATGTATAGAACAGTAGTACAGTACAGTTCACAGGCTTTTGAATAAGTGTAATTATTGTGTACAACTTGTGAAGTATTCAAGCACATCTTAAAAACCAGGCCTGACAAAACACAATGAATGGTATTTTTGAATTCAGCATAAAATGGCGATCATATATAACTTGATAAACCTTTGATCTTTGGGGTAAATATTTTTAACACAGGCCAGTGTTAAATTATAACTACTAGCAAATATATGCACCCTCCGGGTGCCAGTATTTAAGTTTAAATGTAATAAAATATTATATTAAATCAGAAAGGCTAATGAAACTAATTAAGAATTCAGATAAAAAGATTTGAAATGGAGGGGGTATAATCGTAAAATAGAACAACTGAAACTTACTCTTTCATCACTTCCGTTTTTCAATGCTAAATTTTCCTAATTTAACTATTTAGTTAAAATAGGAAGTAAAGAATAAAATTACAGTTATTTCTTTTGTTAATGAATTTCTTTTAGGGTTTATTGAAGAGATTTTTACTCATATTCATTAAGATAAAACCAAACAATTAGAAACCAATAATACCAAGCACATTTTTATTAAAATCAGTTTTTTTAATATCACTATGCAAATTAGCTATACGTTTACACTGAAAACTGGTATTTTGTTGTATATATAAATACAATTGCATGTTATTAGTATTTAGGTAAGGCCAACAGTATTAATAATGTCAAACAGTTTTATTATAATTGAGGTTTAAATAGAAATAGAATAATGGAGAATGTGACGTAAATAACTAAGGGAATTGTGACTTGAGTAGTAATATAGTTTCGGTTACAGACAGAAAAACACACAATCTCCATTATAATAAGATATTTTAATTTGGTTTGGTGTATGTGTTTAACGACACATCAACTCCTTCTGGGTTATTTAATGAAATTCTGTTTCAGTTTATAACTGTCACCTATCAGCTAAATCTGGCAAAATGTTTCCTTTCTTTTCGTCTGGTTAATTTGTTTAACGGCACTCCAACTCATAATGGGTTATCTAATGCCGAAATTAGATTCCTTTGTAAATGTTTGGTTATAATCATAACTATGAGAGTCGTCGGGGCGGCCTAATGTCGGTATCGGCCAGACAGCGAGGAAGTCTATCCCCTTTTCAATAGCGCTAGACCAAGGAGATTATTTGAGCATCTGAGGTGGAGCGCCACACCTATCGGCTCCTCACTTTACCGCACAGATCCCTGTGCTACTCATACGCTGAGTTGGCGGGGGCCAGTATCGAACCAAGAACCTTGAGATTCCTAGCCGAACAATCTACCGACTGAGCTAAACCGGCCACATCAAGAAGAATAAAAAGGAGACATAGAAGAGAGAGAGAGAGAGAGAGAGAGAGAGAGAGAGAGAGAGAGAGAGAGTGGATGAGCAGTTCATGACATGCAATAATCCACTTTGGCCCTATCTTGGGCTAGACGGGCGGTCGGAGAGGCCCTCCGATCAATCGGCTGGTCACGTCAAGCCCTAGCACCTATATGATTTCCCAACCCTATTGCCCTTATGGCAAGCCCCAACCTTTTTATCATATGGGTGCTAGAAGGCGTGACTGAGGGTCTACATGTCCTGGGAATGACGTTAAACTCTATCTGAGGTTCCAGTTTTGGAGGTTTGGGGAATGTGGAGCACCCTTTCACACCATTGCTCCATGGTCCACTCTGGCCCGGAGTGGTAGTACCTGTTAGGGTCCCATCTATGGGTTAAATAGAAAAATGTATTTATAAAAAAAATGTATTATCCATTAAGAATTGATTTATTTCAAAACTTTATCGGCATTAAATGACCCACTGAGGTTGATATGCCTTAAAACAAAACAAACAAACCAAACTAAAATATCTGACTAAATTGTAGAGTTTTTATTTATGATTTTGGGAAACGACTAAAGCCGTCTAACTCCTACCTTGTAACATATCCTGTGTAATTCGTTTCTAAGAAAACATTGAAATGTATTTACAGTTAGAAAAAAAAAAAAACACAAGGACGCATGAATACAATTTTACTGCGTCCTTTTAGATTTTTGTGCGTCAGGGACGCAGAACACGTACTTATCAGCATCTCTGTTTGCTTAATGGTATATCAACTCCTTATGGGTTTTTTAATGCAAAAATTTGATGAATTTCTGAAGGTTTGATTATAATCCTAACTATATTTTCTTTTGGATTGGTTTATTTGTTTAACGGCACATCAACCCCTTAAGGGTTATTTTATGTCTGTCGAGATTGTATATCGGTTTATGACTGTCGCCTATCAGCTGAGTCTGACAAAAGGTTTCGTTTCATCTGGTTTATTTGTTTAATGGTCTATGAACTCCTAATGGGTTATTTAATGCCGAAATTGGATTCCCTCGTAAATAATTTTTTTAAATTGCATATTTTTGTTCGTCTATAATACTCATTTCTTAACACTGTTATATGATCGCACTTCAGGTGGCGATTAAAATATTCCGACAGCACCCCCTCCAGAGGGGTAAGACCCCAACCCACAAATTGTGTCCTGGTTATTACTTGATCTGGTGGTGAGGCTCCAGTTCTGAACATTATTTGCGTTGTATAGAAATTATTGGTACACTTGAAGCTATTATTGTTTACTAAGCTTTGCTGGTTGGATTTTACGGCATAACAACCCTTATTGGGTTACTTAGGGACAAGGACATTGTTTCTCTGAATGTTTGAGATGAGGCTTGAAGATTAGTATTATCTGCGTTATTCGGACTATTGTCCCCATTTCATTGTTACTTGTACAACGTTTCGGTCGATATACCCTCCGGCCTTCTTTCGGCCGGATACCCCGTTGAATAAATAAAGGGTTAGGTTCAAAGTTCCGTGATGGCTCCCGAATACGACAAGAAAGTTCCCGAGTTCGAAAAGAAGGTTCCCGAGTCCGAGAAGGTTCCCGAGTCCGACAAGAAATACCTGAAGAAGGCGGAGGGTATATCGGCCGAAACGTTGTACAAATAACAATGAAGATGGGGACAATAGTCCGAATAACGCAGATAATACTAAGGACATTGTTGCTCTATTCATTCTTTTAGGGTAATAACATTTTTTTAAAACTCCCAATCGAACCTTGTGGTTCCGAATTGGATAATAAACTTTGTGTCACATTCTGTTCGTGTCAAGGGGCTGAGAAAATGCATCCATAGGGATTTGGGTTGGTTTGTTGGTTTGTTGGATTTTACGGCGTGTCAACCCTTGTTCGGTTATTTTATGCCGAAACGTTATTGTTTTATTCATTCTTTTTGTATTCAATTTTTCTCAAACTCAACTTTTTAAACATATGTTTTAAAACTCAGTTTTTTTTTACAAATCTATTCAACCCATAGATAAGACCCTAACAGGTAATACCACTCCAGGTCAGAGTGAACTTGTGAGTAACGATGATAGAGAGGTACTCCACATTCCCCAGTTCCAGAATTGGAATCTCACCACCAGTTTAACGTCTTATCCAGGACACTAAGGCACTCAGTCACCGCCTTCTAGCACATATATGATTAAAAAAGGTTGGGGTTTTGCCAAGATTTGGGACAATCATATATGTTCTAGGGCTTGATATTACCAACCGGTCGATCGGAGAGGCCTCTTCGACCGCCCGTCTAGCTTAAGGGCCAAAGTGGACCGTTCAGTAACCAGGATTCTGGTTCTCAGGCATCCCGCATCACCACGCACGACCAATGGGTGGATCCACTAGTCGGGTTTTACCCCTCTGCAGAGTTGCAGTCGTTTTATTGATGCTGGGGCCTTAGGGGAGCTAACGATGGGTTATTAGATCATCTAATTTTCAACGGCAAGTCAACTACGTTAAACTTCAAGCATTTCTCCCCAAAAACTTCGGATAGCGAGCGTGAATGTCTTAAATATATTTTCGTTTAAAAAATAGATTGTTGAAACTGTATATGTTTTTTTGTAAACACCCTGTGTGCTCAGGCGGGCGTGATCCTTAATGTGATATATAAACCTCGCCAGACGTTGCCAATGCGTTTAACCCGTTACCTGCCAGGCATGCGGATGTCAAACGCATCCTGCATCTAAAGCGTGCACGATGAAAAACATACAGTGCATCTTTTGCATGCCACAACGTTAGAAACAGCATGATACTTGAAATTATGTATATAATAAAATGGCGCCAACGACGAACGAAGGGAAGAGCGCGCCTCTTATGACCCAGATTTCTTGCCAGCGCGCAAAAGTGAGCATCCTCGGGTGCGGTAGGTAAAAGGGTTAATTCTCAACGAGCCGCTCCTCTACTTGCCCCCCCCCCAACACCAGATTTGCTATTGTCAGTCAGGGCGCCAAAAACTATTGCTTTTCAGAAGGCATTTTGTGTGTGTGTTTGAATTATTCGGTGTAGCTCAGTCGGTAGAGAGTTTAACTAGAAACCACAGGGTTCCGGTTCGATACCGGCCCTCGCCAGTTCAGCATTTGAGTAGCACAGGAAGCTGTGTGGTAAAGTGAAAAACTGATGGAAGGTGTGGCGCTCTACCTCAGACGCCTTCGTCTAGCGCTAGTAAAAAGGGGATAGACTCCCTTATTGTCTGGCTGATACCAATTTTACTCCACCCGACAACTTACCGTATAATGATGTTAATATTATTTAACGGCGTATCAACTCCTTGTGGGTTACCTCCAAAGAGGCTACCTATTAGCCGTGGCTGACTACCCGTGATGCTTAAGGATGGAATCCTGGTGGCTGAGCAGTCCATGACATGCAACACTCCACTTTGGGCTTTATATAAAAATAAAACTCGCAAACAAACAAACAATCACTACAACCAATAATCACCCCGAGGACGACCAGTGACATGATTGAGAGCGCTCGCGTAAAAAATGGGGGACACTTTCTTTACCATCTGGATTTCGATATACAGAAAATAACAAAGACTTGAACTTGAAAATCATATTTCTATTTAAATGAATTTTATTTTTTGAAAATGGTATTTTTTATATAACTGTATTCTCGTGTTGCATGTTTAAACATCCAACACGAGAATACAGTTATATAAAAAATTCCATCATTTAAAAAAAAAAAAATTCATTTAAAAAGAAATGCCATTACTAGACTGCTTCAGTCCCAGTGATCTTTTGAAAAAGAGATTTTATCTCGAAAATTCAAGATAAAATACAGGTTCACACAACATCCCGTATTATTATCTTTTTTTTACCCTGCATTGTGATAGCCTTCTAAATCAACCTCCAAACCAATATATACACAATGCTTCAAGCAAATTATAAAACTCTCTCATATAATATTTACCACGTGAACTACGATGGAAATAAAATGAAAAATCTATGGTATATAATTTTGTTTTTGTGCGAGGGTTCCTTGTAATCTATTTTAAGGGTTGCGCAAGGGGAAAAAGTTTAAGAAACTCTGCTGTAAACGTGTTGCAATGAAAGCGGTGTTATTGTTAGATAATAAATTCCTCTTCATTTCAGTTCTGCTCATTTTATATAAAACCAATACGGTTTTATACATTGTATCCTCAATCTAATTTTTTAAGTTCGAACTTCAGTCATCGACTCGACTCTTTAATCCTGTTTAGATAACCAGTCTAGGAGAATGAAAGAAATCAGAATTCAAACCTGTTAAATTCCGCTGTCAGAAATTGACCTTGTGTCACATTCTTCTCGTAAGGAGTTTTTGGTATATATATATATATATCGGGTTCCTAGTTCGATACCGGTCCTCGCCAACTCAGCGTATGAGTAGCACAGGGATCTGTGCGGTAAAGTAAGGAGCTGACGGTAGGTGCGGCGCTCCATCAGATGCTAAAAACAATCTCCTTGGTCTAGCGCTATTGAAAAGCTGACTGGCTGATACCGACTTTAGGCAGCCCCGTCGACTTTACTTTTTTTACTCCATGCCCTCGCTCCCTTAACTCAAATATCTATCTATCCCTCTCTCTCTCTCTCTCTCTCTCTCTCTATATATATATATATATATATATATATAAGTATATTTTGGCAGCATTTTTTCTTTTATACAAGTTTTGTGGAACTGTACAGACAATTCTTGTCAGACAAGTCTTTGGTTGATTCGTTCCAATTTTCGGCCCATCTTTCTGGTGTCGGGGTGTAACTGGTATAACATTCCACCAAAGGTTTCAAAATGAGCGCTTTCGGCCATACAGTTTGCCATCATCAGGTAGGAAACGATGGTATGGTTTCGTGTCTCGTTTTTAACGAGAACGAGTAGTAGCAAGGAATTAGAAGTGAGAGGTAATAACAATTGGTAGTGGGAGGTTGTAGGAATGGTAGTGGTTCGAGCAAGCGATGCAGTAGTGATTTTTTTTTCGTGGGGGGGGGGCACAAGTTGTGAGAAGGGGGGTATAGTGGAAGGAGGATAGGCGGAAAATTATAAGCATTTGAGAACATGTTGACTTATTTCAAAGTTTATTTTGTTTAAGGTAGGTTTGTTTTTGTTTGATATATAAAGCTTCGATTATTTGAAGTTTTTGTTTGTTTTTTTCTTTACGTAGTGTGCGTGTATTTTTGGTTAGAATTTTGCGGTAGGTAGGTGGGGGGTATGAATGTGTTTTAAGGTGTTGGTTAATGGAGCTGGAATCAGATAAGTGTAATGTTAATCTGCGTGATTGGTTGGTCGTCGTGTGGCCAATATATGTTATTAATTTTGGAGAGAAATTTAGAAAGGATCAACCAAAAACTTGTCCGACAAAATTGTCTGTACAGGTCAACAAAACTTGTATATATATATATATATATATATATATATATATATATATGAGAAATATATGTTGAGAAACGGTGTTATAAAGAAAGCTGTCGTTGACGGACCCGCTTAAAATAGGCGACCAGTAAGTAAATGTTACGAAATACCAACCTTTTTTTTCTTTTTAATAGAATTTTTGCAACATACAATAAATTGGCGCACGTCCAACCGGTTGACTCGGGTGAATATAGATGTTTAATAATTATCGGTTTTTAAAAGGACAGACAAAAATTGAAGCCAGGGAAAACTTTTTCTTGGTAAAATGCCCAAATATTCATGTGATTATATTCTTCCTGTCGGCTAAAAACCGAGACACAATTCACACTTTCTGCAAAATTTAAGTGGATAACCTTTAACCCGGAAGCGAATTAAAAAAAAAAAGAAAATTTTTTTAAATCGTTATAGTCAGGAAATCATTTAAATATTTTTGTTCGTTTATTTCGAATTCTTTAAAAAAAAAATCCAATCTTGAATTTTGGTTTGGTTTGGTTTGTTTTACGGCATATCAACCTCAGTGGGTCATTTAATGCCGGTAACGTTTTGAAATAAATCAATTCTTAATGGATAATACAATTTTGTTTATCAACTCATGTTTTTCTATTTAACCCATAGATGGGACTCTAACAGGTACTACCACTCCGGGTCAGAGTGGACCAGGGAGCAATGGTGATGAAGGGGTGCTCCACATTCCCCAAACCTCCAAAACTGGAACCTCACCATCAGATAGAGTTTAACGTCATTCCCAGGACATGAAGACCCGCAGTCACCGCCTTCTAGCACCCATATGATAAAAAGGGGTTGGGGCTTGCCATAAGGGCAATAGGTTTGGGAAAATCATATAGGTGCTAAGGATTGACGTGACCAGCCGATTGATCGGAGGGGGCCTCTCCGACCGCCCGTCTAGCCCAAGATAGGCCAAAGTGGAGTATTGCAAGTCATGAACTGCTCATCCACCTGGGCTCTATCCTTAAGCATCACGGGTCACCACCCACGGCAACAGGTGGCCCCATTGGGGGAGTCTTACCCTCTGCAGAGGTGCAGTCGGTGCATTCTAACGCCCCAGCCGACATGGCGGTCTTGAATTTTATTTGCTTTCCTATTCTAGCGTCTAGATAGGAACCACAACGTTCGGGTTCGATACCGTCATTTCAATTATAACTCATACTTCCCATCAGGGTGTAATGGATAACAAGCTAGTCTCGCAGATCCATTCCTAGTTGAACCCACGCTGGATGCCCCATACTTGCGACCTTGAGGAAATATATATATTTACCAATCCCCTCCCACGATCAGAAATTGACACAAGGTCAATTTCTTAAGTGGGGTTTAACAGGTTTGACTTCAGAATTTTCCCTTTCCTAGACTGGTACCTAGCCAAGGTTAAAGAGCCCAGTCTGCCCTATTATTTACCCATAGCTTAGCGGAGAGTAGTTGGATGCATAATTTTCCAAGCGTATTAATACTATGCAAAATACAAATAGCCTTGTCCAGGATTTGAACTGGATAACTTTTAAGTTAATTGAATAAACTTTAACCCGGAACCGAATTCAGAAAAAAAAAAAGTTAAATTCAGGAAATCATTTAAATATTTTTGTTCGTTTATTTCGAATTCTTTATAAAAAAAAGTCCAATCTTGAATTTTATTTGCTTTCCTATTTTGATATCATTTTGCTTTTTAGCTCAGTCGGTAAAGCGTCCGCCTAGAAACCACAAGGTTCCGGGTTCGATACTGGTCCTCACCAAATGTCCAAACTTGAATTTTATTTGTTTTCAAATTTTTTTTGTTTGATTGTTTTTTGTTATTTTTTTTTTTTTTTTTATTTTATTTTTTAATTTTTATTTTTTTTTGCTGTTCAGCTCAGTCGGTAGAGCATCCGCCTAGAAACCACAAGGTTCGGGTTCGATATTGGTCCTCACCAAATGTTATGTATCCCTTTTGTTTCGGGTATATAAATGGCGAGAGGAGAGAGTCCTTAGGAGATTCTACTGGCCACCTTTCTTTTGGTTGCTTTCCTTCGACTCTTCCTCGAGTTGACTCGGACTTCCTTTATTCTGGACTCACGTTGCCTGTGTTCTCTTTGTTTTTAAATGATGACACAAGACTTAGTTTATTTTTCAGACGTCTTTATTAACCGAAGCCGAAAAGAGTCTAACCGCGCGGTGAGAAGATGGCTGACCTGAGAACAGACGACCATCACGTCTGCTCCCTTTGACTAACTACCAAATTCTAACTACTCTAACCCAGTTCCCTTCTCACGCTTTGCTATCAGCCAATGAGAAATAAGCGGCTAGGTCAGTAAAAGGTGAACTGTTTGTCAATCACTTCTATAACGGTTATAATGGTAACTTTCCATTTACTTCACTTAAATTATACTACACTACAGTCATAATTCGTAGGCAACCCACGTAGGTAACACAAACGTCCAATCTTTTATTTGCTTTCCTCATTTGATATTTTTTGGTTTTTAGCTCAGTCAGTAGAGCGTCCACCTAAGAACCACAAGATTCCGGGTTCAATACTGGTCCTCACCAACTCAGCGCATGAGTAGCACAACTTGGATCTGTGCGGTAAAGTAGGGAGTTTAGTAGGTGAAGAGAGGATAGACTCCCTCGCTGTCCGGCTGATACCGACAATACATGACTCCTTATTTTACGGATCGGTTTAGCTTCATAAGGCCTGTTTAGCTCTGTCGGTAGAACATCCGACTGGTAAACCATAAGATTCCGGGTTCGATACCGGTCCTCACCATCTCAGCGCATGAGTAGCACGATTTGATCGGTACGGTAAAGTAGAGATCCGGTGTTAGTTGTAGCGATCCAACTCAGATGCAAAAACAAAGTCCCTGGTCTAGCGCTAGTGAAAAGGAGATAGACTCCCTCGCTGTCCGACTGATGCCGACAATAGCCTACATCACCGACTTATTACATTTTAATTAGGATTTGGAAAAAAATAGAATTACTTCATATATATTAATATTAATAATTATGATGGAGATTGTGTGTTTTTCTGTCTGTAACCGAAACTATATTACTAATCGAGTCACAATTAACATAGTTATTTACATCACATTCTTCATGATTTTATTTATATTTAAACCTCAATTATTAATAAAATTGCTTCACCTTTTTATTAGTGTTGTCCATATCTATATATTAATAACATGCTATTGTATTTATATATACAAAAATAGCGGTTTGCAGTGTGAATGGGAAGGCTAATTTGCATATTGATATTAAAAATGTGATTTTATTAAATATGTGTTTAGTATTATTGATTTCTAACTGTTTGGTTTTATTTTAATGAATATAAGCAAAAATCTTTTCAATGAATCTTTAATGAAATTCATTAATAAGAACAAATAACTGTCATTTTATTCTTTATTTCCTATTTTAACTAAATAGTTAAATAAGTAAAATTCAGCAATGAAAGACGGCAGTGATAGAAGAGTAAGTTTCATTTCTATTTTTCTATTATACTCTGTTTCAAATCTTTTTATCTACATTCTTATTAGACTTTCTAATTTAATACGATATTTCATTACATTAAAACTTAAATACTTGCACCCGGAGGGTGCATATATTTTCTAGTATTAATAATGAGATTCGGTCTCTATATGTCTGTAACAAAAACTACGTCACTGCTTACGTTACGATTACCAAAATCGTCAATACATAGAATAAAGAACAATTAATGTTAGTAAGATAAATAAAAGCTATTCCTTATAATTCAACTTTTGAATCCTTTTCATTAAATCCTTTACTTTAAATAAACTATATATTATTTAAATAGATAAACTATATAAACTATGAAATCGATTAAAAATTATCTTAATTTAAATGGAAAAAAATATTTGCGAAATTTGTAATCAAATTCAACAAATATTTTTTTACTCTCACCCATTTTTCAGTAACCAAAAATGAACTAAAAGTTTACAAATAAGTAAATACTTACGATTTTGTGAAAAATTTATGTGTAAAATATTCAAAATAATTAATTGGTAATTTGCTTGAAGCATTGTTAAGTATGTTGTAATATATTAATGATTTGAAGGCAATTACAATGCATATAAAAAAGATGTTATTTTTGTCCTATCGATTTCAAAGCAAAACTTTATCTTCAGAGATGGTTATCAGAAATGTACGTGCTTCAGTCTTTTTTTGTGTGGTTATATTTTTTTTCTTCTTTTGTCCTCTTCTTCTCTTTTTTCTTTCTCCACCTTTCTTTTTTCTTTATGTTATGAATGAAATGGGCGAATAACTGTAATTTCTTATTTTTGGAATATCTGTTGAAAACGAATGTTTGAACCCCTATGCGTGTATATGTATCCAATATTGTCTGGTTACCTTCCGGTGAATAATGTAACAAAGTAGCTATGTTGAATTCAAAATTTAAAAAATCATAATTTAAATATTATATAATTTATAATATTTAATCTATTTGAAATTTAAAAAGAAAATACTCATAAAACATAGTTTTCTTAAATTTTGCATCAATCCTAATATATAATTATTATATAATATTTTAATATCTTATCTTATATAATGGAGATTGTGGGTTTGTCTGTCTGTAACCGAAACTATATTACTATACAAGTCACAATTCCTTTCGTTATTTACATCATATTCTCCATGATTTTATTTTTATTTAAACCTCAATTATTAATAAAATTGTTTTACATTACTTACACTGTTGACCATATCTACATATTTTCCACGTACCCCACTTGTACGGGCCAGGCACAAGGCCCTATTTATGTGGGACCACCCACAAGCCGAGACTCATGGGATGGCGGGTGAAAAATTGCGTCGATCCCGTCGGCATTCCCCCTCAAGGGGGGCGCCTCAGGCACTGGGCAATAAACCCAGCCCTGCCCCTTTAAATCGAGGGGGCAGGTGTTGCCTGGGGGATGGCCCCCTGGGATCGACGCCATTAATTATATCAATGGTCCAGAGGCCGAAGCCACTGTTGACCATATCTACATACAAATAACATGCAATTGTATTTATATATACAACAAAATAGAGGTTTACAGTGTGAATGGGAAGGCTATTTGCATATTGATCTTAAAAAATTGATTTTAATACATATATGCTTAGTATTATTGATTTCTAATTGTTTGGTTTTATCTTATTGAATATGAGCAAAAATCTCTTCAATAAATCTTAAAAGAAATCCCTTAACAAGAAGAAATAACTGTAATATTATTCTTTATTTCCTATTTTAACTAAACAGTTTAATTAGGAAAATTTACCAATAAAAGACGGGAGTAACGGAAAATGATGGAAGAGTTAGTTTCAAAGTTGTTTTATTTTTCAATCATACCCCCTCCGTTCAAAATCTTTTTATCTACATTCTTATTCAGTTTCATTAGCCTTTCTAATTTAATATCATATTTTATTATAAAATTTAACTAAAATACTTGCTCCCGGAGGGTGCATATATTTGCTAGTATAATTAATATACAATATATAATCTATTTGAAATTTAAAAAACATCTTATTATAATGGAGATTGTGTGCTTTTCTGTCTGTAACCGAAACTATATTCCTACTCAAGTCACAATTCTCTTAGTTATTGACATCACATTCTCCATGATTTTATTTTTATCTAAACCTCAATTATTAATAAAATTGTCTTATATTATTAATACTATTAACTATGTCTACATACTGACAACATGCAATTATATTTATATATACAACAAAATAGCGGTTTACAGTGTGAACGGGAAGGCTAATTTGCATATTAATATTAAAAAATCGACTTTAATAAATATGTGCTTAGTATTATTGATTTCTAACTGTTTGGTTTTATTTT
>CM042164.1:9240239-9250239 GCA_023376005.1 Doryteuthis pealeii | reverse complement strand
GAAATAATAATAAGAGATAATATTTTTTTTAAACATTATCTGATGAAAAATTAATTAATGGTCCAATTTTCACGAGAATTTCCACAATTACTTACCTTTTGATGAAAAATAAGTCTGAAATAGGTTTTTCTGTTTTTAAATTTCATAAAATCTGAAAATGATTTTAACCGAAATAAATATGATGAGATAGCTTACTTAAAATTAGCATCTGCAAATATTAAATAATTTATTCGTAAATAAGTCTTGAAAATTCATTAGCATCTAATAATTACTTGGTTTGTGGGAGAGTTTTAATTCGATCACGTGAACATAAATCACGTTATACAAACGATTGACCAACCACTTTTTACTATCTAGCTTAAAAAGCATTTATGCAAATTCTTACGGTATATCACTTTGCAAAATATTTAAAAACAAATACATCCGATTCTATTATATATATATTATGTATATATATATATATATATATATATATATATATATATATATATATATATATATATATATATAATATATATTTTTTGAAGTTGTACCTAATTTAAAATTAATTAGTTAATAATTAATGAATTTTAGGCGGGCATATATGTTCAAATGTAAGGCTAAACGAATCGAGAAAATGTCATCCCTGAATGTACATTTCGACATTTTCTCGATTCGTTTAGCCTTACATTTGAACATATATGCCCGCCTAAAATTCATTAATTATTAACTAATTAATTTTCAAAATTAGGTACGACTTCAATTAAGCACATATCCTCCAAAAATTGTCGGCTTACAGCTATATAAAAATAAACACATTGTTTGTTTACTGAACCTCATATATATATATATATATATATTGGGAGAATATGTGCTTAATTGAAGTCTTACCAAATTTGAAAATAAATTAGTCGGTAATTAATGAATTAGGCGAATATATCTGCTCAAATGTAAAGCGTAAACAAATCGAGAAAAAGTCATTCTCTGTATGTACATTTCGGCCTTTCATATATGTTTGCGTATATATATATATATATATAATATATATATATATATATATATATATATATATTGCATAGGCAAGAAACTTATAGTTACCAAGATACACTCTTTACTTCATAACAAAAACTGTCATCGATATATATATATATATATATAATATATATATATATATATATATATATATCCTTGAAAGGAAGGAAAAACCAACACCGTTATTCCATAATAAATTTATTTCGACCAAAATTCACTGTATTTATACATACTGGATCATACAATAATAATACAGTGTGTCTTAGAATCGCATATAGAATCATCCCTTACTACCAAGTTTTGGATACCTCTCACACACACACACACACACACACTCACTATATATATATATATATATATATTATATATATATATATATATATATAATATGTGTGTGTGTGTGTGTGTGTGTGTGTGTGTAAGTACGTGAGCAAATTAATCTGACAGTATGTGGAGAAATTTTCAAGCTGTCATGAACGATGGAAACTCTTTATGTCGATACTTAAGTATTTCGTTTTTTAAAATAAAACCTTCTTCAAGACATTGAAAATAAGATGAAAGATGTTCATCACACATTCAAAATACACTGAAAATCTTTCATCTTTTACTCATATAAATTTTCAATGTCCTGAAGAAAGTTTTAATTTAAAAATCCCGAAAATACTTAAGTATCGACATAAAGAATTTCCATCGTTCATGACATCCTGTGTTTGTTTTCTTGAAAAATGTTCTCCACATATATATATATATATATATATATAAACTCTTTTTTTTTACTTATTAGCTTTAGTCTCCTGGCGGTTTTGTATGAATATGTACATCTTATATATATATATATATATATAAATTGTTTTTTCTTTGGGCCAAAATATTGTACTAATAGATTATTTTTTGTTGGTACTATTATCTTGGTCTTTTTTCCAAAATATTTTTTTTCTTCCCGGTTGATGTTTGGTAGTATATTTTTACAATCAAACTATTTGCTGGTTTTTTCTCACCGCGAGGATTTACCAATAAGTTTGGTATATTAAATTATATATATATATATATATATATATATATATATATATATATATATATATATATATATATATATATATATATATATATATATATACCAAGATAAATACACGTATGCTAATCATATCAAGCTTAACAATACTTATTCAAAGATTTATTAAATTAATAAACAAATATAATTATATAATAATAATAACATAATAATAATAACATAAACTCGAACTTTCAACTTCAACTTTCATGCACAATTTAATAATATATTTACGAAAATTTAAAATTCACTTTGTCACAACACTAAATATTCTTTATTCTCCAACCGTAAGCGTCCCCAAAAATTTTCCAAAAAATTATTTTTATCGAACACTTCTCAGTATTTTGACCGTTTTAAATATCAAACATCTTGTCATGATGAAGGCCATTTTATTTGTACTAGCTAATATATGCACCCTCCGGGTGCAAGTATTAATGTCATAAAATATCATATTAAATTAGAAAGTCTAAATAAACTAAATAAGAATGCAGATAAAATGATTTGAAACAGAGAGGGGTATAATCGAAAAATAAAACAGCTGTAGCTTCCTCTTCCATCCCTTCCCCCGTCTTTCCTTGCTAAACTTTTCTAATTTAACTATTTAGTTAAATAAGAAAATAAAGAATAAAATTACAGTTATTTCTTTTTGGTAATTGATTTCTTTTAAGATTTAT
The DNA here is from genome assembly GCA_023376005.1 of Doryteuthis pealeii. Taxonomy (NCBI): domain Eukaryota; kingdom Metazoa; phylum Mollusca; class Cephalopoda; order Myopsida; family Loliginidae; genus Doryteuthis; species Doryteuthis pealeii. The sequence goes on along the minus strand of CM042164.1, from coordinate 9,247,503 downwards.
CTCCGAGATTTTTGCTCATATTCATTAAGATAAAATCAAATAATTAGAAATCAACAATACCAAGCACATATTTATTAAAATCAAATTTTAAATATCAATATGCAAATTAGCCTTCCCGTTCACACAGTAAACCACTTTTTGTTGTACATATAAATACAATTGCATGTTATTAGTACGTAGATATGGTCAACAGTATTAATAATGTAAAACAATTTTATTAATAATTGAGGCTTAAATAAAAATGATTCATGGAGAATGTGATGTATAATAACTAAATGGATAGTGACTTGAGTAGTGATATAGTTTCGGTTACAGACAAACAAACACATAATCTCCATTATAATAAGATACTTAAAAAGTTTATATTTTTCTATTATTATTGTTTTTATTTCATATTTAAAATAATAATGATAAATAGAATTCAATGTGTACATGGACAAACTCTCGACCGAAAGACCTGTTGGCATTTCATTCATTTTTATCCATTCAACATTTTCTTTCCTTTATCTCTTTATCTTTTCAACATATTGTCGGATTCATTTCCATTTTTCAACTTTTCAAAGCGATTTTTAAGCTTTTCTTGGAATTTCATTTTTAACCTGTTTAAAAGACTAATGTTAAAAATGAAATTCCTTTATACTCCACTGCCACCAAACAGAAAGAGGGAAGTTAAATACTCATGTATATATATATATATATATATATTATATATATATATATATATACACGTATGTAAGAATTCATTTTCATATTATTGATCAAAGCCTGAAGAAGATACCAGAAGATCTGAAACACGTGTTGCATATGTAAGATAAAAAGAATAATTTTTTTTGAAAACATAATACATTTTGTGGACCTTCTTTTTATAAAATATTGAATTTTCTCCCGTTGGAACCAGAACAACACACACACACACACACACACATATATATATATATATAATATATATATATATATATATATATATTTTGCTGAAGGCAATTATAAATGCATGTATCGCATAAAATTCGATAATTATAGAAAATAATCTTGACAAGTAAATCCCGCAAGGATGGCTCGCTATGCAGAACACCGTACAGACTGTTTCGACTTTATTAAGTCTCTTCAGCGATGTATACTAACGACTCCCCTCCGACCAGGAATCGAAACCGGGACTTCACAGCATAGTCAGAGACCATATCCGTTCGGCCGCCCGGATACATAGCGAACAATCCCTGCGAAATTAACCTTGTCAATGATACTATTACACGCCCCTGCCATAGTAGGCAAGTGGACGTTTATTTAGTAACCAAACCCGGCCGTAAGCTCTCGGCGAAGTGAATAAGATTTTGGATGTTTGTTTTTATAGAAGCCAATGTTGAATAAATTATTATTCATATTTTGCTTGAAGGCAATTATAAATGCATGTATCGCATAAAATTCGATAATTATAGAAAATAATCTTGACAAGTAAATCGCAAAGGATGGCTCGCTATGCAGAACACCGTAACAGACTGTTTTCGACTTTATTAAGTCTCTTCAGCGATGTATACTAACGACTCCCCTCCGACAGGAATCGAAACCGGGACTTCACAGGCATAGTCAGAGACCATATCCGTTCGGCCGCCGGTACATAGCGAACAATATATATATATGGGGTATTTTGTATTGGAGAAATGAAAGTAAAGTGCTCGATTATAAATGTAAGAGTTGTATTTATTTGTTATAATTTGCGACACAATTAAAAGGCGCTTGTTGACATTGACTGCATTTGAAAAGATAAAAAAACTTTCAGACTCAAACTGAACCTCTGAGTTTCCAAGTGACTGACTATAGCCAATCAACGAGCGTCCATTTGATTATAACTTATTCTCAGGCTTTTCTCTGTAGAAATAAAATTTAACTTGTTATCTGTAAAGTATGACGTCGCAAATTTCCGACACATGCGCTCTCTAGATTGCCGGTTGTGGTGGGTGGGCAAACCTTCTCTTAGATTATTATGGCGAATCTTAAACTAAAACCTTTTTTCTTCTCTTTTTATCAACTTCGCAAGCCAGCCGTAATTATTTCCTGGTTACATTGTTGCTATGGCGATTTTACTCCCTTACTCAGTAACCTTAGATTAATTTGCACTAGCAAGAATATACGCTCTTTGCCGGGCATAAGTATTTAAGTTTTAATGTAATGAAATTCATATGTTGCAGAAATTTTAATCGTTTCTCCAGAGAAATGTGCATCATGAGTGTCAATATCTTAAATAGACTAAGTTTTCATGTAAGGAAATATATGTTCAATTAGAAAGACTAATGAAACTAAATAAGAACGTATATAAAAAGATTGCACTTATTTTAATTATATTTTATTTGATTTCTATATAACTGGGTGCAAGTATTCATGTTTTAATATAATTAAATATTATATTAAATTAGAAAAGGCTAACGAAACTAAATACGAACGTATATAAAAAGATTGCACTTATTTTAATTATATTTTATTTGATTTCTATATAATTGGGTGCAAGTATTTATGTTTTAATATAATGAAATATTATATTAAATTAGAAAGGCTAACGAAACTAAATAAGAACGTATATAAAAAGATTGCATTTATTTTAATTATATTTTATTTGATTTCTATATAATTGGGTGCAAGTATTCATATTTTAATATAATGAAATATTATATTAGATTAGAAAGACTAACGAAACTAAATAAGAACGTATATAAAAATATTGCACTTATTTTAATATTATTGATTTTTGATTTCTATATAATTGGGTGCAAGTATTCATGTTTTAATATAATGAAATATTATATTAAATTAGAAAGGCTAACGAAACTAAATAAGAACGAATATAAAACTATTACATTTATTTTAATATTATTTGATTTGATTTCTATATAATTGGGTGCAAGTATTCATGTTTTAATATAATGAAATATTAGATTAGATTAGAAAGGCTAACGAAACTAAATAAGAACGAATATAAAAACTATTAAACTTATTTTATATATTATTTTATTTTATTTATATATAATTGCATATAGGATAGCTTTTAATACATTTGAGAATAACATGATAGTATTATAAATCAGGAACTGCAAATAATTATTTATTAAACCCAGTTTTGTTAGAATCATTATGCAAATTATTCCCACCATGTAATATGTAAATATTTAGAGATATATAACACATGTTGGGATTTTTGATGCACCAGTAATATGGCAGTTTTGCGGTAAATCTAACTCTGCTAGACTTTAATAGAGCCATCGTTAATAAATAAGATGCTAATTAAGATTAAATAATGACTATTTCATAATTGTTGAAAATATAACGTAAATAACTTAGGAAATCGTGACGTCAGTGGTGACTGTCTGTAACCGAAAGGTTACAGACAGAATGAGAATCGAACTCACTAACTATGGACTAGCGAAGTGAGCTTGCTAACCATTACACCACGTGAGGGGCAATGTGCGCATGCGTGTGACGATCTGAACATGTTCAGTATCCTTATCTGTGAGTGATAGATACCTAAGAAAAAACGAAAAATAAAAAAGATAAAAAAATCAAAAAACAAAAAACAACAAATATTGTATTAAATTAGAAAGACAAACGAAACTAAATAAGAACGCATGTAAAAAGATTGCACTTATTTTAATTACATTTTAATTGGTTTCTATATAAAACCATTTATAGGATTGATTTTAATACCTTGGAAAATAAAACAATATTAGAGATCCCTAACACCAAGTAATTATTTACTAAAACCATTTTGTTAAAACCAGTATGCATATTAACCACACCATATATCATGAAAACCTTTATTTCTTAGTGACATATAAGACAGGATTTTAAATGCATTAATAACATGGGCTGCTTTGAGGTAAATCTAACCATTCCGTTTTTATTATAAAGAAAGAACAAGAAAAAAGGACATGCTACACAGAAAAGATATAAGAAGGAAGAAAGAAAGAAGAAAAGAGATTAGTGGGAAAATAGAGAGAGGGGCGATGGCGCGGAAGCGATAACGCTAATCTGTTTCAATTGAACATAATGAAAAGATAAAACGAAGGACAGAAAGAAAAAAACTGAGAGAGAGTTAAATCAAGGTTATCATACTTTTTTACATATTGAACTATTTCACAATAGCTCTTAAGTAAACACATTAAACGTTGTGATTATTAAATTATCATACTGTGGTATATCCACAGTTTCCTAGGCACCTCATATAGACTAATGCTTAACAAGCTCGCTTAGCAGACCATTGTTTGTGAGTTCGATTCTCACTGGATGTCCCATTCTTCAGGCCTTGTGTCACAATAAACTAAGCTTAGTTTTTGGGGCATCTCACGTTGTGTAATTGTCAGAAAGCTAGATTTGCAGACCATTGTTAGTGAGTTCGATTCTCACTGAGTGCTCCATACTTCTGGCCTTGTGCCACATCTAAGCTAAGCATAGTAAATAACTATATGCGCAGGTCCTGCTAGTGAAAAATAAAATGATAACACTATGGATGCACGATCGGGTTAAACACCGAAATCCGCTATATCGAGGTTCGTTATAGCGAGAGGCCCGCATTGTATATTAAACATTGTAATAAGGAAATTATCATACTGTGATATATCCACAAGTCCTGCTAGTGAAAAATAAAATGATAACACTGTTGATCCATGATTGGGTTAAAAACCGAAATCCGCTATATCGAGGTTCGTTATAGCGAGAGGCTCGCATTGTATATTAAACATTGTAATAATGAAATTATCCTACTGTGGTATATCCACATGTCCTGCTAGCGAAAAATAAAATGACAACACAGTGGATCCATGATTGGGTTAAAAACCAAAATCCGCTATATCGAGGTTCGTTATAGAGAAAGACCCACATTGTATATTAAACGTTGTAATAATGAACTTATCATACTGTGGTATATCCACAAGTCCTGTTAGTAAAAAATAAAATGACAACACTGTGGATTCATGATTGGGTTAAAAACCGAAATCCGCTATATCGAGGTTCGTTATAGCGAGAGGCCTGCATTATTAAACGTTGTAATTATTAAATTATCATACTGTGCAATATCCACAAGTCCTGTTAGTGAAAAATAAAATGATAACACTGTTGATCCATGATTGGGTTAAAAACCGAAATTCGCTATATCGAGGTTCGTTATAGCGAGAGGCCCGCATTGTATATTAAACGTTGTAATAATGAACTTATCATAATGTGATATATTGGTATATCCACAAATCCTGTTAGTGAAAAATAAAATGATAATACTGTTGATCCATGATTGGGTTAAAAACTGAAATTCGCTATATCGAGGTTCGTTATAGCGAGAGGCCCGCATTGTATATTAAACGTTGTGATAATGAAATTATCATAATGTGATATATCCACAAGTCCTGCTAGTTAAAAATAAAATCACAACACAGTGGATCCGTGATTGGGTTAAAAACCGAAATCCGCTATATCGAGGTTCGTTATAGCGAGAGACCCGCATTATATATTAAACGTTGTGATTATTGAATTATCATACTGTGCAATATCCACAAGTCCTGCTAGTGAAAAATAAAATCACAACACTGTGGATTCATGATAGGGTTAAAAACCGGAATCCGCTATATCGAGGTTCGTTATAGAGAAAGACCCACATTGTATATTAAACGTTGTAATAATGAACTTATCATACTGTGGTATATCCACAAGTTCTGCTAGTGAAAAATAAAATGACAACACAGTGGATTCATGATTGGGTTAAACACCGAAATCCGCTATATCGAGGTTCGTTATAGCGAGAGGCCCGCATTATATACGAGGATAGATAGGTTTCATAAATAACTAGAACGGTGTTACAAGTCTGCCTCTATTCTAAGAGTAACTGCCTGGTTTCAAAGAATGTTCTAGAATGAAATCAGCAGCCTGTTTTATCTCCTGGGCCGATTCTGGGCACATACTAACTTTATGACCCCGAGCCATTCACATCGTAGCCAAACTGCTCGTACATAGCCACACCCACCCGACCCATCAAGCACTGGAGGGTGTCATTTTTCTTCATCGCTCGTAAGAGTACAATGAACACTCGCGAATAATAAAATATTAAAGAAACATTTTTCCTTCTTTCAATATAGTCGACAAACAACCTATATATATTGGTTGGTTGGTTGGATTTTACGACATGTCAACCCTTGTTGGATTATTTTATGCCGAAGACATTTTCCGTCCTGTCAGCTGGGGTTAGAATGCACCGACTGCACCTCTGCAGAGGGGTAAGACTCCCCCAATGGGACCACCTGTTGGCCGTGGGTGGCGACCCGTGATGCTTAAGGATAGAAACCAGGTGGATGAGCAGTTCATGACATGCAATACTCCATTTTGGCCCTATCTTGGGCTAGACGGGCGGTCGGAGAGACCCCCTCCGATCAATCGGCTGGTCACGTCAAGCCCTAGCACCTATATGATTTTCCCAACCCTATTGTCCTTATGGCAAGCCCCAACCCCTTTTTATCATATGGGTGCTAGAAGGCGGTGGCTGCGGGTCTACATGTCCTGGGAATGACGTTAAACTCTATCTGATGGTGAGGTTCCAGTTTTGGAGGTTTGGGGAATGTGGAGCACCCCTTCATCACCATTGCTCCCTGGTCCACTCTGACCCGGAGTGGTAATACCTGTTAGGGTCCCATCTATGGCTTAAATAGAAAAATGTATTTATAAAAAATTGTATTATCCATTATGAATTGATTTATTTCAAAACTTTATCGGCATTAAATGACCCACTGAGGTTGATATGCCGTAAAACAAAAACAAACCAAACCAAACGAAGACATTTTGTCTTAGTAGTATTTGGATTATTCAGACTATTGACCCCATCTGTATTGTTAGTTGTACAACGTTTCGGCCTATGTGCTCTCCGGTCTTCTTCAGATATTTGTTGTCGGGCTCGGGAGCCTTCACGAACTCGGGATCCTTCTTTCCGAACGCAAGAACCTTCTTATCGTAATTGGAACTTTACCCAACCCTTTATTCAATCCATGGAGGTATCCTGTTGTCATTCCACCAATCATATTATCAGTTTATCAATGAGTATTTAATTCATAGTCAGTGACATTACTACATAGAAATTTTAAAAATTCTATGAAAAATGAATTAATTCCCAAATGTCCACCAAAATGTTGTACTTATTCACCTTTTATTTGAATTTATGTTTGAAATAGTTTCCTCTTAAAATATATTTGGTGAAATATTTTTTTTTACTAGGTCGTTCCCTCCCCATTATTTAATTTTATGA
>CM042164.1:9230239-9235239 GCA_023376005.1 Doryteuthis pealeii | reverse complement strand
TCTAAAACATATCGAGTATTTCCGTGAAATGGAATGCTTTTTATACATAAAAAAGGTCATCGGGTGGCCTTGAGTCGGTATCAGTCAATAACGAGGGAGTCTAGACACATTGCAGGATTTTAAATGCACTAATAACATGGGCTGTTTTGAGGCAAATCTAACTCAAATATGCATAGACATCGTTAATAATATATANGATGAGATATTATATATATTATATAAAAGTAAAGTCGTCGGGTGGCCTAAAGTCGGTATCAGCCAATCAGCGAGGGAGTCTATCCCCTTTTCACTAGCGCTAGACCAAGGAGATTCTTTTTAGCATCTGAGATGGTGTGCCACACCTACCATCAGCTCCTTACTTTACCACACAGATCCCGGTGCTACTCATACACTGAGTTGGCGAGGGGGTCGGTATCGAACTAGGAACCTCATGGTTTCTAGCCGAACGCTCTACCGACTGAGCTAACCCAGATCTTGCACACGAGTTTTAATGGTACTAAGTACCATTAAACGAAATAGCGCGTACTGAAGTTCGAACTCGTTTACCTCGATTTTCGTAGTCCAGCACGTTAGCCACTACGCCACGGGGACCCCCCCCCCGGACATTACAAGAACAAATGCTATATTTAGATGAATCTCGCTTTCATTTTCGGCGCTAAACTCTTTAAGATAACAAAGTACAAGACCCGCGTGTTATTGACGCTATTGGTTTATTTATTTTGTGTTTTATCTCCCAAGCCGTTAAAATCTGGTTTTATAAACAAGAAACAAGACACCCACACATCAGAACTCTACAAAGAAAAAAAAAAAGCCACAGCCTCCAAAGTTTAACATCATCCTCTCAGCAGAATTGTGTTCAATATATATATATATATATATATATATATATATATATATATATATACTAGCAAATATATGCACCCTCCGGGTGCAAGTATTTAAGTTTTAATGTAATAAAATATTTTATTAAATTAGAAAGGCTAATGAAACTAAATAAGAATGCAGATAAAAAGATTTGAAACAGAGGGAGTATAATCGAAGAATAGAACAACTGAAACTTACTCTTCCATCACTCTCGTTTTTCATTGTTATTTTTTCTAATTTAATTTAATTAATACATTTTTTATTATTTAGTTAAAATAGGAAGTAAAGAATAAAATGACAATTATGTTTTCTTGTTAATGGATTTCATTTAAGATTCATTGAAGAGATTTTTGCTTATATTCATTAAAATAAAACCAAACAGATAGAAATCAATAATACTAAGCACATATTTATTAAATTCGATTTTTTAATATCAATATGCAAATTAGCCTTCCGTTCACACTGTAAACCGCTATTTTATTGTATATATGAATATAATTGCACTTGTTAGTATGTTGATATGGTCAACAGTGGCTTTCTGGACCATTGATATAATTAATAGCGTCGATCCCAGGGGCCACCCCCAGGCAACAATTTAAAGGGGCATATTGCCCAGTGCCTGAGGCGCCCCCGAATGCCGACGGATCGACGCAATTTTTGTACGTTAATAGGGACTTTGTGCCTGACCCGTACAAGTGGGTACGCGGTAAATATCATATGGTTAACAGTATGAATAATGTAAAACAATTTTATTAATAATTGAGGTTAAAATAAAAATAAAATCATGGAGAATGTGATGTCAATAACTAAGGAATTAGTGACTTGAGTAGTAATATAGTTTCGGTTACAGACAGAAAGACACACAATCTCCATTATAATAAGATATATATATAATATATATATATATATATATATGTATATATATGGGAGTAAATATGGAAAATAAATCCGACAACATAAAGAAAATTTGAAAAAACAAGTGTTCCGAAAATGGGATGAATTTAATAATCGATGTTTAAAACATTTCGGTTACATTGAACCTTCATCAGGATGTCTCTTGGGGTGAAGAAAATGATGGATGTTTTTATATGTTTCTAGTTAAATAGTGTTAAATAATTACTAAATACCAGGCTTCATTTAATTATTTATTTAGTTATCATTCCCACTTTGTTTCCCTATGTTCTCTTTAAAAATAATCAGTCCATTAATACTTTTTCTCGTCTTTTGCATTTCTTCGAGTTGCGTCACGCGTCATGACACCTTCGCGTGAGTAGATCGCGACTTGCCTTTCAAAAATAAAACGCTGATCAAATACAGTTACATAACTAAAAAGATTTTCATCTCCTGTCACATATAAAAACATCCATCATTTTCTTCACCCCAAGAGACATCCTGATGAAGGTTCAATGTAACCGAAATGTTTTAAACATCGATTATTAAATTCATCCCAATTTCGGAACACTTGTTTTTTCAAATTTTCTTATATATATATATATATATATATATATATATATATATATATATATATATATATATATAGGCATTTGTTTCATTTAACTTTTTTACACAGACACAGTTATAATACCTTGATAAAGGGCGAAGGTCATTCGAAATATTGGAATAAATAAATCAAACCAGGGACATAACAACGGCTTGTTCATTTCCCATGCTTTATGATATACCCCGCAAAATAAGATACGCAATAAATTTATATATATATATATATATATATATATATATATATATATATATTTAATATACCAACCTTATTGGTAAATCCTCGCGGTGAGATAAAACCCAGCAAATAGTTTGATTGTAAAAATATGCTACCAAACATCAACCGGGGAGAAACAAATTTTTGGTAAAAAGAAAAGACCAAGATAATCGTACCAACCAAAAATAATCTATTGGTACAATATTTTGGCCAAAAGAAAAAACAATTTATATGTATGATATATATATATATATATATATATATATATATATATATATATATATATATCTTATTATAATGGAGATTGTGGGTTTGTATGTCTGTAACCGAAACTATATTACAACTCAAGTCACAATTCCCTTAGTTATTTACGTCACATTCTCCATGATTTTATTTTTATTTAAGCCTCAATTATTAATAAAATTGTTTTACATCATTAAGACTGTTGACCATATCTACATACTAATAACATGCAACTGTATTTATGTATACAAGAAAATAGCGGTTTACAGTGTGAATTGGAAGGCTAATTTGCATATTGATCTTAAAAATGTGATTTTAATAAATATATGCTTAGTATTATTGATTTCTAATTGTTTGGTTTTGTATTAATGAACATGAGCAAAAATCCCGGGGATAAATCTTAAAAGAAATCTATTAACAAGAAGAAATAACTGTAATATTATTCTTTACTTCCTATTTTAACTAAATAGTTAAATTAGGAAAATTTACCAATGAAAGACGGGAGTAAGGGAAAATGATGGAAGAGTTAGTTTCATGCCTTGTCCGTCTCACTCGGATAGTTTGTGAGATAGGGGGGGGCAGGTGGCCATACAGCTGCTTCCTTGTGGGGTGCTGTTTCCACGACTTGTTCAAGACTGCACGCAACATTCTCGTGCAGCTCCCATCTAGGTGCCTCGTTAGCGTCCAAGTGGTGCAGCCGTACAGCAGCACTGATATAACCACAGCCTGGAAGAATTGTCGCTTTAACTTCTCAGTGAGATCGGATTTCCATATGACTGATAATTTGTTTGTGGCCGACCATGCCTTTTCTATTCGTGTATTAACATCGCTTTCTGTGGATGAGATATTACTACCAAGGTATGTGAATTGTTCTACTGGCTTTAGAGGCTTACCGTTGAGTGTAAAGATGCCCCCTTTCCTTTTGAAACATATAAACTCAGTTTTATCTGAGTTCACATCCGTTATTCTTTGCTGCTTTCTCCAGGCTATGCAGTTGTGACTCGGCCTGTGCCGGTGTATCTGCAAGAAGTGTAAGGTCATCAGCGTAGTCTGCATCTGTGATAGTCAGTGCGGGATATCGCCTGCTTCTTGCCGTTTTTAGTGTGAAACCTTTTTCTTTTATGGTATTTAGTGATGTTCGGAGATCGATGTTCTAGGCATATTATAAATATATATGGTGCTAATGAATCTCCTTGTATGACTCCCGCGGCGATGTCAAAGAAATCTGTGTCGCCATCAGGTGAGCGTACCATTGCTTTAGTGTCTTTGTAGAGCATCGTTATAGCGGCTACTGTTTCTTTGGGGAGACCGTATGCTAGTAGTATTTGCTCCATTTTTCCCTCTGTGTATGGAATCAAATGCCTTGGAGAAATCTACGAATAGCAGCGTTGCTTCTAGATTCTTTGCTCGTACCCCTTCTATGGCCCGTCGAATAGTCAGGATCTGAGAGGTTGTGGATCGATTTCTGTGGAATCCGTTTTGGTTTTTCCTAAGGACTTTCTCTATTTCGGGCCGGATGCGATTAAGAAGAAGAGCATTATATATCTTAGCTGCAATAGCAGTAAGAGTTATGCCTCTGTAGTTTTTACCGATTCCTAGGTCTCCCTTTTTGGGGAATGGAAGGATGCAGCCTTTTGTCCATTTATTTATTCTGTTTTGTCTATATACTGCATTGCATAGCCTAAGCAGTATGTTATTCAACTTTCCTATCTTCCATACCTCGGGGGTATTTCGTCGAGACCTGCAGCTTTTCTACCTTTTGATTTCTTTAAGACTTCGTTGAGTTCTTCTGTTATGAAATCCACTAGTTTGATGTCTAGTTGTATATCTATGATTTTTTGGGTGTTATTTTCTATTATCTTAGGAGGGTCCCCCAGTAGTTTCTGGAAGTGGTCTTTCCATTTCTGAAGTCTATCTTTTTGGCTGGTTGCCTTTAGCTTTGATCTTGAGGTACTTAATGCAGTTTGCAAATAAAGAAATATAGTTTTTATATAGATTTTTACGGAAAAATCATCTACAAACTAGAAAATTCACATTTAACTTCGCATACCTTAGATTTTAATATATATATTTTTGTATCCAATAGTATATCCGGTTTAGTATCTGAATGTTTGGAAAATACTTTTATGTATATGTATATATATACTGAGGAGATGTGATACGTCTGTGGATGACTATG
>CM042164.1:9220239-9222739 GCA_023376005.1 Doryteuthis pealeii | reverse complement strand
AAACCATATAAAAACTCACTGCAAATATGAGTGAATTTGTACGAAGCGTAAGCTCATGTTTAGATTAAAAAAATATAGTTACAACTGACTAATATGGTTGGCACAAAATGGAATTCTGAGTCCATGAGAGAGGTCCAACGTAAGTGGAAAAGCACACCGGCCACATCCAAAGAACAAAAGAATAATTTGGGCTGCAGTGGTATAGTAAAGAAGGTCACTTCTGCACATGGAAGAGATCATCATACTGTATTTTCCTTTTAAAGGGTGAAACTGTACTCGGCGTACTGTCTCACTTTCTTACGAAAAAAAAACACCTCCTTATCTCTTATCTATGATCTGTCTGTCGCTGTCCTGTCCGATCTGTCTCTTCTATCTATTTATCTATCTATACTAATCGTATCCGATATATATATACTATAGTATATATATATCATACACAAAAATCACACACACACACACATATCATATGTGTGTAGTGATGTGGAAATGTGTATGTATGTGTATAATATTATTATAACACATTAACAAACACACACACACACACATATATATATAATTATATAGTATATATATATAACCGGGTGATGCCAAAAAAACAGTCTTTAAAAAAGTTAGCCCTGGTTTTGGGGGGTTGGGGGGGGCGGTCACCTGTATATATATTATATTATATATACAATATATATATCTATATATAATATATCATGCATACATAAATATAGATATATATATTTATGCATACATAATATATATTATATATATATATATATAATATATATAATACATATACATAGGCCCGTTGCATATGTATATAGCTCTGTGCATATATTATATAAATATACAATATATATAATAATATTATTATATATATACTACTACTATATTATATATATTTATATATATATGTATTATATATGCACATATATATGAATAGCACACACACACACACATACACACGCACACACATTACTATATATATTATAAGTATATTAATATATGTGAAGAGGTATCCAACGACTTGGGTAGTGAGGGAATGATTCTATATGTGATATCTAAAGACACACTGCCTATTATTATTGTATGATCCAGTATGTACAAAAATACATGAATCTTTAAATCACTAAAGAGAGCTTCAATTGTATTATAACTTTAGAAATTAGTATACAGAACAATATTTATATTTGAAAGAAGGAAAAAACTTCTAACACCGTTCTCCATAAGATAATTTATTTCCGACCAAATTGGGGCCTTTATAAATCTAAGTTATTGTTAATTTTCCATCTGATGCAGACTGTGATTTGGGGGAACTCTATATTAAATCAACTTAGATTTATATTAATGTGGGCCCCATTTTTGGTCGAATAAATTTATTTTATGGAATTACTGTGTTGAGTTTTTTTCTTCCCTTCAAAGAGATAATATATATACTAATAAGCTAATTATATTTATATAAAAGATATCATATAGCGTGACCCTAAAAATTAGGCGATGACTTTAAAACAAAAAAGTTTGCTTATTGGATCACCTATCATTATCTTATCTATCTATCTATCTATTATCTAATATATATATATAGTTAGTATATATATATATATATAAGAGAGAGAGAGAGAGAAGAGGAGAAGAGAAGAGGGGTGAGAGAGAGAGAGAGATAGATAGTTTTTACTGAACAGATGGACTTCGCTCACTTCTATAACATTTTTCTTTCGCCTGAATTCTTTTGCGTAATTTTCAACCACTTATTTAACTTTCAAGCACAATTTCACACGAGAATTATTTCCTGGCTATGACCTAAGGTCGAAACTAGTATGAGAACAATTAGGAAATAAGAACATAACAGATATTGCTGTTCTGTCTTACTGATTATTTGTTCATCACACACACACACACACACACACTACACACACACTATATTATATATTTGTGTGTTTGGTGTGCTGTGTCGTGTTGAGTAGCAATTAAACAAAAGACACATCTCCTGTTCAACAATTTCTTACTTTTTGCATCTTATTCGGTTTCTGGTCAACTAATTTTAATGTTTGGGTGCGAATCGGGATAAGTCCACCAAGTTCAGTTCCAAATAACTAGACAGCTTTATACATCAAAACCTAATACCAAACCATCCCTTAAACAAATTAATTTCCAATACAGCTACACACATTCTAATAATGCCTATAACACTCCTTTCTCACCAAATTCTCCTCCGCTCTCATCATACAAAAACAAGACTAATATAAATTTTAAACTGAACTCAATCACCCTGATGATGACACTTCGAAGTGCCGAAAGTACTCGGGACTTGATAACTTAGCGTTCCGAGATTATCTACCAATTCCACCCAAACATTCAAACAGTCGGCCAGAAAACTTCAGAAAAGATCAAAAACAAAATTCGGTTAAACAGGAATGTGTTTTTTGTTTAACTTCCTATATGTATGAACATGAAAGAAATGCTGCCCCAAATACACACACACACACACACAACACACAACATATATAAATAT
>CM042164.1:9157478-9220139 GCA_023376005.1 Doryteuthis pealeii | reverse complement strand
AGAGATACCAGATGGAGAGTTAGGGTCCATCTATAGGTTAAATAGAACAAAACGAGTTAAAAATATGTTTAAAAAATTGAGTTTAAAAAGAAAATTGAGTACCCATCAAGATTGGATCAAACAAAATGTCTCGGCATAAAATAACCCAACAAGGGTTGAAATGTCGTAAAATGGTGATATCCCTCACTTACCAGATCTATTCGCTTGCAGTTATAAATTTTTCTATTAACGGTTTTTATTTATTTATTCATTTTTTGTTCTTAAATTTTGACATGTATACATATTGGCAACATTTGACCGGATGTCAGCCGGTATTAAGAATATTCGTTCTCAACAAACTTTAAAAAAAAAAAAAAAAAAAGAGAGAGAAATAAGAAATTACAGTTATTCGCCCATTTCATTCATAAAGGAGGAGAAGAAGAAAGAGAGGAAAAAAAAAGGAGAGGAAAAGGAAATAAGAAGAGAAATTATAACCACACAGATAAAAACATAAGCACGTCATTTCTGAAAATAAACTCTGATGGTGAAGCTCTAGCTTCGAAATCGATTAGACATAAAAAAACATTTTTTTGTCTTTATTTTTTTATACGCATTGTATTGCCTTCGAATTTTAATATTTTATAACATACTTAACAATGCTTCAAGCAAATTACCAATTACTTTTATATCTTATCATAATGGAGATTGTGTGTTTTTCTGTCTGTAACCGAAACTATATTCCTACTCAAGTCACAATTCTCTTAGTTATTGACACACATTCTCCATGATTTTATTTTATTTAACCTCAATTATAAATAAATTGTCTACATTATTAATACTGTTAACTATGTCTACATACTGACAACATGCAATATATTTATATATCAATAAAATAGCGGTTACAGTGTGAAGGGGAAGGCTAATTTGCATATTGATATTAAAAAATCGAATTTAATAATATGTGCTTAGTATTATTGATTTCTAACTGTTTGGTTTTATTTTAATGGATATAAGCAAAAATCTCTTCAATGAATCTCAAAAGAAATCCATTAACAAGATAAAATAACTATCATTTTATTCTTTACTTCCTCTTATAACTAAATACTTAAATTAGAAAAAATAACAATGAAAGACGAGAGTGGGGAAGAGTAAGTTTCAGTTGTTCTATTTTTCAATTATATCCCCTCTGTTTCAAATCTTTTATTATATCCCCCTCTGTTTCAAATCTTTTTATCTGTATTCTTATTTAGTTTCATTAGCGTTTCTAATTTAATACGATATTTCATTACATTAAAACTTAATTACTTGCACCCGGAGGGTGCATATATTTGCTAGTATATATAAACTTCCTCTGTGATTATTTGAAGGCTTAAGTCCTTAAACGGTGAATCATATCTATCTCTTTCTGATGACTTCCTCCAGAGTTACCCGAAGGATGAAGGGTTTAAATGAAATCCAGCTCACTCTCCAGATCTACACCCTAGGGGTTACTTGGGCCTTGTGTCCAGATTTTGCGGTTGTGCCTCTGTAGCCAATATTTTATACGAAATAAACTGTTCTTTTATTCTGGGGAAGTTGGATGCAGTTCTGTAGCCAACGAACCAGATAAACACTTCCCCTGGGGTAGCTTGAAGGCTCAAGTCCTTAAATGGACGCTAAATAACTCCCCAGATATATGCTCTTCTGATCATTTCCTCTGTATGGTCGAGTTGTTGCATATTACAGCATGTCAACACTTGGGTTATTTTATGCCGAAGACATTCACTCTTGATGGGTACTGAATTTTCTTTTTAAACTAATCATTTTAAAACATATTTTAAAAATATATTAAATTTTTACTTGAAGGCACTTACAACGCATGTATCGCATAAAATTCGATACTTTTTCTTATAGAAAATGAACTTGACAAGTGTAATCCCAGCAAAGGATGGCTCGATGTGTAGAATACCGTACAGACTGTTTCGACTTTATTAAGTCTCATCAGCGGTATATACTAACGATTTCCCTCCGACAGTCTGTACGGTATTCTACACATCGAGCCATCCTTTGCTGGGATTACACTTGTCAAGTTCATTTTCTATAAGAAAAAGTATCGAATTTTATGCGATACATGCGTTGTAAGTGCCTTCAAGTAAAAATTTAATATATACTTTATTCAGCAACGTTTCTAAATAAACAAACATCCAAAAATCTTATATTTTAAAAAACTCATTTTTCTTTAATTTAACCCATTGATGGTACCCTATCATGTTCTACGGCTTCGTCAGAGAGACCTATGAGTAATGGTGATGAAGGGGTACTCCACATTACGCAGAGCTCCAGAGCATTGGACCTTCACATCAGATAGAGTTTACCGTCATACACAGGACCTATAGGATAAAAAGGGTTGGGGCTTGCCATAAGGGCAATAGGATTGAGACTATCATATATATTGACGTGATAGCCGGTTGATAGGAAAGGGTCCCCTCTAGCCTAAGTAAGGGTCAAAGTGAAGTGTTGCCTGTCATGGATTGCTGAGCAACCCGAGTTACATCCTTAAGCCTCATGGGACGCCACCCACAGCTAAGAGGTAGCCCCATTGGGGGGGGGGGGGATCTTATCCATTTACAGAAGTTCAGTCGGTGTATTCTAAAGTCCCAGCTGGTTTAGCAATCTAGGTCCATTCCTAATGAATAATGAAAACAACCAGGCGCCTAAAAGAATCCTGGAGACCCAAGAGACTTGCTGTCACTTTGTTGCACTACTGCAATCTGCCAGAGTACTCAGAAGAGTCCTGGAGACCTGAGGAGACTTGCTGTCACTCAGATTCTAGTGAAAGACCATCAGCTAATGCTGATGTGAAAACTCAAATGGAGTAAATAATAATAATAATAATAATAATAATAATAATAATAATATATATATATAATATATATATATATATATATATATATATATAAAGGATAAGCCAAACCTGGAACGATACTAAAACATTGTCTGACAGAGACACACACACATAAACGCAAATAGAACAAACACACACACACACACACACACACACACACACACACACACACAGACCTATGCATACATACATGCAGAGAATTTTGAAATATCACCAGGCATACAACAGAATGGTTAAATCCTAGAAATAAGGTAACAGCTCCAGAACTTAGCTTTCAGAAATTTTCTGATGAAGGGATTTTTATCTCGAAATATTAAGAAAATAAATCAAAGGAATAAAACCACGTCATAATTACCTCATTTTTCTTTACACCTTCAAAACCAACCACAGAATCAATATAAAACACAATGCTTTAAGCAAATTATAAACTCTTACACACACACACACACACACAACACACATATATATACATATATATATATATATATATATAATATATATAATGTATGTATGTGCGTGCGTGCGTATATATCTATATATATCTCTCTCTATATATAAAAAGAATAAAGATAAATCTAATGAGTCAGACGAACCTACTAAAAGTTTCGCTTAATTCTCTTCAGGGCTAAGATCTGACTAAAGAGACTAGGAGCAAACGCATTAAATATAGTACATATCACCGAAAATATTGTACTAATAGATTATTTTTTGTTGGTACGTTTATCTTGGTCTTTTTTTTCTTCCCGGTCGATGTTTGGTAGTATATTTTTACAATCAAACTATTTGCTGGTTTTTTTTCTCATCGCGAGGATTTACCAATAAGTTTGGTATATATTATATATATATATATATATATACAAACACACCACACATATATATGTTGTGTATATAATATATATATATGTGTGTGTTGTATATATATATATATATATATAATATATATATATATATATATATATATATGAGGAAAAGGGGTTGGAATGAATCCGACAGAATGAGGTAAAATATAAGGAATACCTCCCCTGTTGACCCTCACTTTGGTGACCTACTTGGCCATAACCCACAAACTAACAAACTGGTTTGATTTTGATTTTATGGTCATCTAACCTCCCCCCTTTTATTACTCCCCTTTGCTACTTCCTCTACTCAAATCCCTCTCCAAGAAAGGCTACCCCCCTATCAGGTATTTATCACCATTCATTTTTTCTACCTACATTCCTCAACTCTCTTCCCATCTGATTCCCTTCTCATCTCCCCCAAAGATGTCCTCTATAACCAATCAAATCTTTGCCTCACCACAAAACTTACCCACCTACCTACTCCCCTTCTATAAAACACTTGTATGATCCGAATAATTCAATAAAAACTGAAGAAGCCGAGTTCAAAATATACTACACATTTTTGTCTGAGTTTTGTTCTTTCATTCCTTATATTTTACCAATATATGTGTGCTAGTGGTTAGAGCCGTGGAAAATGGACTCGTCGGTTCGAGTTCAATTACTAGACGAAGCTGTTGGCATTCCACATAGCGCTAATATCCTTGGGAAAGGTATGAATCCATATATTCTCCCTCCAGCTATGGATTAAATAGTAGGGCAGACTGGGCTCTTTAACCTTGGGTAGGTAACCAGTCTAGGAGAGGGATAACTCTGAATTTAAAATTCCTGAGGTCATTCGTTGATTGGGTTCGTGGCAACCCTTGATGCACCAATTCTTTCCTATCGACTGTTCCAAAAAGTGTGGAATGGTCCTACACAATCCTTCATCACTATAAACAAATCACTGTGTTGGTAATATATAATATATATATTATATATATATATATATATATATATATATATAAGTAAAGAAATAACAAAAGACTTAGAGATTTAGCGTTATAGTCTATTTCAGGGAGCTTAGACAAAGTGTCTAACTCTCCCGATTCATCAGATGCAAATGATGATCATTCATACTTGATGAGTCGGGAGAGTTAGACACTTTGTCTAAGCTCCCTGAAATAGACTATAACGCTAAATCTCTAAGTCTTTTGTTATTTCTTTACTTATATATTTGCTCTGTGACTCTAACATTAAGAGCACACATTGAGCTCTCAAACTGCGACAGGGTTTTTTAAAAATAAAACTCTTGTGTCGTAAGGAAGATTTCTTCTCTGGACTTTTGGATTATATATAATATATATATATATATATATAATATATATAATAGAAAAAAAAGTATCCCAGAAAGGAATTTATTCTTGAAGATGACGTTATATAAGAACATTAAGATGGAAAGTTTGTTGCCTGAACAGTGATGGATGTTCTTTTATTGTTTTTTTTATATAAATAACGGAAGTTGGGTAATTGTATATGTAGAAAGTTGCATAACCGAATTTTTACATATTGTCGGATTTATTCCCATATTTTACTCTCATATATATATATATAATATATATATATATATATATATATATATATACAATGTGTGTATCTGATTCTCTGCCAATCTGATCATCTATCTATCTATCTATCTATCTATCTATCTATCTATCTATCAGAATATCCATCCATCTATCTATCTATCTATCTATCTATCAGAGTATCTATCAAAATATCTATCGGAATATCTATCTATCTATCTATCTCTCTATCTATCAGAATATCTATCAGAATATCTATCTATCTATCTATCTATCTATCTATCTATCTATCTATCTATCTATCTATCTATCTAACAGAATATCCATCTATCTATCTATCTATCTATCTATCTATCAGAATATCTATCTATCTATCTATCTATCTATCTATCAGAATATCTATCTATCTATCTATCAGAATATCTATCTATCTATCTATCTATCAGAATATCCATCTATCTATCTATCAATCTATCAGAATATTCTATCTATCTATCTATCAGAATATCTATCTATCTATCTATCTATCTATCTATCAGAGTATCTATCAGAATATCTATCGGCTATCTATCTATCCATCTATCTATCTAATCTATCTATCTATCTATCAAAATATCTTCTATCAATCTATCTATCATATCTATTATCTATCTATCTATCTATCAGAATATCTACTATCTATATCTATCAGAATATCTATCTATCTATCTATCTATCTATCTATCTATCTATCATATGCTATCTATCTATCTATATCAGAATATCTATCTATCTATCTATCTGAAATCTATCTATCTATCTATCTATCGAGAATATCTATCTCTATAATCTATCTTATCAGAATCTATCTAATCTATCTATACTATCTATCAGAATATCTATCTATCTATCTATCTATCTATCTATCTATCTATTCTCAGAGTATCTATCAGAATATCTATCGGAAAATATCTATCTATCTCCATCAGAATATCTATCTATCATCTATCTATCTTCTATCTATCTATCTATCAAAAATCCATATTGTCTATCTATATATCTATCAGAATATCTATCAGAATATCTATCTATCTATCATCTATCTATCTATCTAGAATATCTATCTATCTATCTATCTATCAGAATATCTATCTATCTATCTCATTTGCAAACAAATCTATATATCAATACCCATGCTTCTTAATTACGATCATTATCATCTTGAAACACCCTCTGGTTAAAAACAAGACCGTCAAAAAACCGTCCAAGATGAAATGCAAAAATGTAAATCCTGATTATTTGGTGTTGCTTATCAACCTACGGAGAAAAATAACCAAATATAAATATATCAAATTTATCCCGACCACCATATATATATTTATATATATTTATATATATTTAGAGGGATTATGTGCTTAATTAAAGTCATACCTAATTTATTAATTAATTAATTAAAATTAAATGAATTAGGCGTGCATATCGGTTTAAATGTAAAACGTAAACAAATCGAGAAAAAGTCGATCTCCGTATGTACATTTCAGCCCACTAGGCCTCATCAGCAGAGCTATAGACAGGGCAGTGCTCTGTGCGGGATTCGAACCCTACCTGTCAGACTGACCGGCGGACATTCTAACCACTACACTAGCTGGCTTTCCCAGAATCTCTCGTTTATTTTAAACTGATATATGTATCGCACTTTTTGGGTGACTTGTGACACGACTGTATGAAGTGGTCAAACGAACACATCGTTTGACCAATTCATATATATATATTATATATATATATGTATATATATATATATATATATATATAGAGAGAGAGAGAGAGAGAAAAAGTAATATAAGATAAATATCAGATAATTTTAGCTGGTAAAGTCGACGTGAAAATGATTTGGTTTTTTTTAACCTTCATCAGGACAGTAGGATGAAAAAAGTGTTGTTTTTTAAAAAATAAATGAACGCTGCCAACGAAAAAAAAACTTTAATCGTGAATACTTTCACATGTTTCATTTCATTTTGAAAAGATTTCAATCACAATTCAATCAATACTTTTATCATCCTGATAAAGGTTTAAAAAATCGAAACGTTCTAACGTCGACATCACCATCTATAAATAAGTCATATCTTTGTTAACTTTTCGTTCTCCGACTATTCACGTTCATGCATGCGTCATCATATGATCTTCACCTTCCATTTTTGCACATGCATTGATCACGTCATTGGTTTTCGTAAACAAACGCGCATATAAAAATTAAATAAATATAACATCATATTCACACGTTAACTATACACTTAACATCTTTCATTTTGTCCCTCACATAAACATTACTTAACAGTGTCCTGAAGATGGTACAATACACCGAAATGCTTAAGTATTGACACATAAAATTGTTTCCCCTGATCATAACATCCTGCGATTGTTTATTTTTTAAATATTTTCTTCTCATATATATTATTTATTTAGTTATCATTCCCACTTTGTTCCCTTTGTTCTCTTAAAAAATCAGTCCATTAATATTTTTTCTCGTCTTTTGCATTTCTTCGAGTTGCATCACGCGTCATGACATCTTCGCGTGCGTGGATCGCGACTTGCCTTTCAAAAATATAACGCTGATCAAATACAGTTACACAACAAAAAAGATTTATAAAGATTTTCATCTCCTCCTGTCTTCCCTTAAAAACATCCATCATTTTCTTCACCCCAAGATAGGTTTAATGAAACCGAAATGGTTAAACATCGATAATTAAATTCATCCTATTTTCGGAACATTTGTTTTTTCAAAATTTTCTTTATATATACTAGCAAATATATGCACCCTCCGGGTGCAAGTATTTAAGTTTTAATATAATAAAATATCATGTTAAATTAGAAATGAAACTGAATAAGAATTCAGATAAAAATATTTGGAACAGAGGGGGTATAATCGGAAAATAGAACAACTTTGAAACTAACTCTTCCATCATTTTCCATTACTCCCCTCTTTTATTGGTAAATTTTCCTAATTTAACTATTTAGTTAAAATAAGAAGTAAAGAATAATATTAGTTATTTTTTCTTGCTAATGGATTTCTTTTAAGATTTATGGAAGAGATTTTTACTCATATTCATTAAGATAAAACCAAACAATTAGAAATCAATAATACTAAGCATATATTTATTAAAATCAAATTTTTAAGATCAATATGCAAATCAGCCTGCCCATTCACACTATAATCCGCTATTTTGTTGTATATATAAATACAATTGCATGTTCTGTGTACGTAGATATGGTCAACAGTCTTAATGATGTAAAACAATTTTATCAATAATTGAGGTTTAAATAAAAAATAAAATCATGGAGAATGTGATGTAAATAACGAAGGGAATTATGATTTGTATAGTAATATAGTTTCGGTGACAGACAGACAAACACACAATCTCCATTATAATAAGATATATATAATATATAATATATATATATATATACCCGAATCCTTAAGACCATTTTGTGCTTTTTAGGCGGAATATTTGGGATTTCAGTGACGTAGGTTGAGTTCGACCCCCACCCCACACAACATCCCCACCTCGCCAAACTGTTGTATAAAACTATAAAGGCTTATACCAAAAAATCCCCAAAACGAGCCGCTTCGATGAAAGTGTCATCCGGGGGCAAACCGCTTCCCGTCGCTCCCCGTCTCGACGCGACTGTTTGACGTAAACTCCACCAAATATTTCCCTATTACGGATTACACAGAGTTTAGAGAAATGATTACCAGCCTCCTGTGTCACGTGCTGATGACGTCATTTGTGTTCCAAGTGCTAAATTTTTTTGATTGCCTGCTCCTAAAATATTGGGTACAGAAACGACAGACCTCTTTTCCTGTGGATTAATTTCTCGTCTATCTGACGAGAGTGAAATCCGTCAACACGCTAAACGGCAACTCTCATATCCGTGAACTACTTTGCAGAAAATTGGGCCGGTTTAGCTTAGTCGGTAGAGCGTCTGCCAAGGAATCACGAGGTTCCGGTGTCGATACCGGTCCCTCGCCAACTCAGCGGATGAGTAGCACAGGGATCTGTGCGGTAAGATGAGGACTGATGGTAGGTGTGGTGCTACACTTCAGACGCTAAAACAATCTCCTTGGTCTAGCGCAAGTGAAAAGGGGATAGCCTCCTCGCTGTCTGGCTGATACCGACTTTAGGCCGCACCGACGACTTTACTATTACTTGCTGAAAATACTAACAGTTTCTGTAAAACAGCATGTATAAAGTCTACAGTTTGTGAATATATATAATATATATATATATATATATATATATATATATATATATATATATATTGTATACATATACATATATACAAACATTTAAGATACATTTATGTATCTGTATCCGTTATTGGAAGTACACAATTCAGGGTTGGGCATTAGTGTGAAGCATTAATGTGATATATCTATTAATAATGGAGATTCGCTTCCGGTTTTTGTCTGTAACAAAAAATTACGCCACTGCTTACATCACATTACCCAAAATCGTCATAACATAGAATAAAATTTATTCACGATTTTTGGCATGTTCAAATTTGAGTGTATTTATTCAATAATACACTCAAATTTGAACATGCAACATTAGACAGTCCTCATTGTTTTTTAAAAACAAGTTTTAATAAATACATGACTGGTTTATTATATCTATATATATGTTTGTTTATTTAAATACATATTTAAAGTTACATTTCAAATTGTTTTATTTTTAATCCTTTAATGAATTTGATGATTTTACTTACTTAGGGTACAAACTTGCTGACATTGATTTTTTACTCCCACCCCCCAGGGCAATATGTTTAAAAAATCTATTTTACATCGCCCGGGGTGTTTTTTTTTAGTTTGTACTAGTTATAATAATGTAGTTATCATATATATATTCATCTGGAATAAATATCAGAAAAACTCGATGTCTTTTTTTATATATTTTTTTTTTTTTTTAGTTTCTTTTATTTAGTATATCTCCTTTTCACTAGCGCTAGACTAAGGAGATTAGTTTCACGTCTGAAGTGTAACGCCACACCTACCATCAGTTTTATCCCAAACAACATTAATATATATATATATATAATATATATATATATATATGTGTGTGTGTGTGTGGTGTGTAGTTAGGCAGCATTTCTTCTCGAAGGCATACTTAGTTGAACAACGCAGCCAAATCTTTTTGTCTGCAAATCTTGTTCTGTGTCCTTTCAAGTTGCCGGGTTGATCTAATTATATCTGGCGAAAATTGGCTGATATATATATATATATATATATATATATATATATATATATATATATATTGTGTGTGTGTGGTGTGTGTGTGTGTGTGTGTGGAGAGAGAGAGAGAGAGAAGAGAGAGAGAGAGAGAGAGAGAGAGAGAGATCAAATATGAAAATATATAGAATTATTTTAATCAACTAGCAGGACCTGTGTATATACCACAGTATGATGATATAATTTCTTACAGTGTTTGATATGTTTACTTCAGAGCTATTGCAAATAGTTCAATATGTATGTTGTGTGTAAAGTTGCATTTACTTGTCGATAAAAATATGGCTTACTTTTAACGCCTTCAAACCACTAAATAATCTGTCGATAAAAACGCTTTCAATCAGCTAAAAAAATATCTTTTTTTTTTCGGTATTTTCATTTTATTTTCATTTTTTCTTTCGACAATCAATTATGAATAAAAAATGAAAAGATTTTTTCGGTATTTTTATTTGATTTGTATACCACAACGATGGGTTATCGGTGCTTCAACTAGGGATTCGTAGGTGGGGTAATTTTTTCAGCTCTCACCGCCTAGCGTTTTTTATGGCAGGAGGCCGGAACGCAATTCTACGAATAGCACCAAAAATGTTTTATAACCTGCCAAACATCGAGTATATAATCGAGAGTTCATATATATTATATATATATAATATATATATATATATATATATATATATATATATATATAATAAGTATGTAAACACGGTGTGTTTGGATATGGCTTTTTGCCGACAATTTTTGGGAGAATATGTGCTTAATTTAAGTCGTACCTAATTTTGAAAATTAATTGATTAATAATTAATTAATTAGGCGGGAATGCCTATTTAAATGTAAGGCTAAAAAAATCGAGAAAAATCAATCTCTGTATGTACATTTCGACCTATTAGGCCTCATCAGCAGAGCTATAGATAGGAAGACCGCCCTGAGCGTGATTCGAAACCGGACTGTCAAGCAGACAGGCCAGTACCATAACCCCTACACCAAACGGACTTCTTAGATTTTACGATTTGTTTAGAGTAGGTTAATATTCCTCTTGTGGTGACTTTTATTACACGACGATATGATAAGTATGTAAAAACGATGTGTTTGGATATGGCTTTTTGCCGACAATTTTTGGGAGAATATGTGCTTAATTTAAGTCGTACCTAAATTTGAATATATATATATATATATATATATATATATATATATATAGAGAGAGAGAGAGAGAGAGGGGGGAGGGAGATGGTCTTACTTGCTTCATTACTTGATGCTCTGTTGATTCTTCTAACTCGTTGCTGCTAACTGGTTCATTTCTGCCACGGTCTGCTGGCTTCTCCTTCCTTGCTAATTCTTCTTGGGTTGGCTGAGCTAGTCGTTGTCTTAATTTAATGTACAATTAACACAACAAGACTTGAAGTTTGCTTGATCAAGCTTTTTATTAGCCCATATTTAATTCGCCACCGGAGACCGACCTCAGAGCACGTCTATGCTCTTGGGATGCTAGGTTGAATCTAAATACTCTAAACTATCACGTGTCTGTCATAGCGCGTTTTCACGCACCTCTAAGGGTCAAGGGTTACTAACAGTTCCCGGTAGTTTTCCATGGGGACTCCTTGATTCTAAATCGACAGGCCCCAATTTAAATTCTTAGCTACAGGGTCTGTTCACAATTCATAACCTCTCTTGAATTGTAACAAAAGAGCTTCATAAAAAAAGTCGATTAACATCTTTTTCTGTACAATATATCAGGAGAAATGTAAAAGACCTGATATAAACTAAACTATTAAGGAGAGGAGGAAAAGGTTTACTAAGCAAAGATACAAGGTGAACAGAATTAACAAGTCGCGTGATATATATATATATATATATATATATATATATATATCTTATTATAATGGAGATTGTGTGCTTTTCTGTCTGTAACCGTAACTAAATCATTACTCAAGTCACAATTCTCTTTGTTATTGACGTCACATTGACCGTGAATATATTTTTATTTTAACCTCAATTATTAATAAAATTGTTTTACATTATTAATACTGTTAACCATATCTACATACTAATAGCATGCAATTATATTTATATATACAACAAAATAGCGGTTTACAGTGTGAATGGGAAGGCTAATTTGCATATTGATATTAAAAAAGTGATTTTAATAAATATGTGCTTAGTATTATTGATTTCTAACTGTTTGGTTTTATTATAATGAACATAAGCAAAAATTTCTTCAATGAATCTTAAATGAAATCCGTTAACAAGAAAAAATAACTGTCATTTTATTCTTCACTTCCTCTTTTAACTAAATACTTAAATTAGAAAAAATAACAATGAAAGACAAGAGTGATGGAAGAGTAAGTTTCAGTTGTTCTATTTTTCGTCGTTGTTTCCCACCTCGTTTCAATCATACCTCTGTTCCAAATCTTTTTATCTGCATTCTTATTCAGTTTCATTAACCTTTCTAATTTAATATAATATATTATTACACTAAAACTTAAATACTTGCACCCGGAGGGTGCATATATTTGCTAGTATATATAATACGCTTGCGAAAGGTATGAATCCATATATTCTCCTTGTAGCTATGAGGAAGTGGTAGGGCAGACTGGGCTCTTTAACCTTGGATAGGAGAAGGAAGACTCTGAATTCAAACATGTTGGTCGACGCTGAAAGTTAATTTAAGTCACCCCTAGAGAGCTCTGCCGGGTCTTGGGTGCATGTGTGTGTGTGTGTGTGTGTGTGTGTGTGTGTGTGTCTGTGTATGTCTGTGTGTGTGTGTGAGAGAGAGAGAGAGAGAGAGAGAGAGAGAAAGAGAGGAGAGAGAGAGTAGAGTAGTAGTAGTAGTAGCTTGTTTACTATAATAATATGATGAGATAAACAACAGTATCGTTAGTTCGATCCATATTGGGTACCCTCCCCTTTTTTTGTCGCAAGGGTATATTAAGTAAATATTAAGAAACTATTTTTATTTTGTATTGTAAAAAACAAATTCCAAGACTAGGTGGAGCCGTTGTCTAGGATGGGTGGGGTACCCTTCCCCTGGGGGGTGGTGAAAAGATCCAATGGGCGGTAAAGCAAAAAGAGATGGAATGAGGCGGCAGTCGGTGTCTGGTTGATATCAAATCGAATAAAACTATTTTCTTTCTTTTTTAAAAAAAAGTCTAAGTCATTAATATTCGTGTTCCTCCAAAATCACGTCACGTGCTCAGTTTAGGCCATATTGAAGGAAGAAACGTAAATATTTTTTAACTTAAAAAAAAAAAAATCTCGCAAAAAAAGAAATAAAGAACATAAAGAGTTATTACAAAGAAAAACAGTTAATTCAAAGATCAAATTATCCGATCGGGGAAAAAATTACT
This sequence comes from Doryteuthis pealeii, assembly GCA_023376005.1. NCBI lineage: Eukaryota > Metazoa > Mollusca > Cephalopoda > Myopsida > Loliginidae > Doryteuthis > Doryteuthis pealeii. The sequence continues at coordinate 9,206,274 of CM042164.1, read as the reverse complement.
CACCGTTATCTTGAAAAATAAGTAAAACAGTCCGTTTTTTTTACAACAGGGTCTGTTTCTTTATTGATATTTTTAGCAGAATTCTGTATTCATTGTTCTTTTACTAAAAAAAAAAATTCGCATAGACACTTATAAAGATCTGATATTATTCAGACTTTTGTCTTTATAGAAAAAATTAAAATCGGTTTTTGTTGGTTCATTTTTTCATATTTCATAAAATAAAATAGTGGGTGTGGGTAGAACTCGTGAAAAATATTTTCCAGGAAAAAACTATTTCACACATATTTTAACCCAAAGGTAAGTAATTATGGAAATTTTCGTGAAAATTGGACCATTAATTGATTTTTCATAGAATTAAAAAAAAGCCTCTAGTCATAAATTGATTTTGGCTACATTAAATTTCAATTGATTTAACGGTGCAAAAATGTAAACATTGTTTTTCGTTCATAATTTTTCATATTTCCGTAAGCTAATTTTTTTTTGATGCTAGGTATGACATTCCACCTCAGATGCAAAAACAATCTTCCTGATCTAGTGCTAGTGAAAAATATCCGAACGCATTTCCATGACACATCCTGCACAAGAGACACGCTAAACGCGAGCTAGACCAGGCAGCAGACGCGGTTGGGTCTAATAAACATTACATTTTCACGCCTCCGAGGGAGAAGTGTCTAGATAGATGTTAGATCAGTTAGTTTTATGTGTTTAGCTGACCTAATATCAAGAAACAGGTGTCTGTGTGTGTTTGTTAATTGATGAGGGGAATGGTTTGGTCCGTTGGGAGTGACGGAGGGGGGGCTACATCTTAGGGGTGAAAAGTGTTTAGGAAACTCAGTTGTAAACATTTTCAGCATTTGGAGTCACTGACACGATTTTACAAATACCGAACATTCTTATCGGCCATCTGGAATCTTGGCACAATGAAATATTAATGGGTATTTTATAGACTTTTAATCCAAAACTTATTTCGTGGACACATCTACAGAATATCTATGACTCCACTATCTGGTCACTAGGTACCACCAAAATACGTCACGTGATCAGTGTAGGCCATATTGAAGGAAGAAACGTAAATATTTTTTAACTTTCTTTTTAAATCTCGCAAAAAAGAAATAACGAACATAAAGAATTGTTACAAAGAAAAACAGTTAATTCAAAGATCAAATTATCCGATTGGGGAAAAAATACTCACCGTTATCTTGAAAAATAAGTAAAACAGTTCGTTTTTTTTACAACAGGGTCAACTTCTTTATTGATATTTTTTAGCAGAATTCTGTATTCATTGTTCTTTTACTAAAAAATCACTCTCGCATCGAAACTTATGAAAATCTTCTGATATAATTATTCAGACACTTATCTCTATAGAAAATAAGGAAATGAGCCGAATTTAATGACATTTTCAGTGTTGATATATCAATAAATAAAATATATAATGCACCAGTTATTTTGTTTAAAAACTTTTACATTTTTTTCAGGGCAGTAAAATTTGAAACCACGTATATTTGAGGTGTAGCACAGATTCTCAAAGATACGTGGTTCAAAGTTAACTGACCTCAAAAAATGTAAAAGTTCTTAAATAAAATAACTGGTGCATTATATTTATTATTCATTATATATCAACACTGAAAATTTCATTAGATTCGGTTAATTCCCTGATCTTTGGTATTTTTTTCTTTCGGCCGGGTGATATACGATGGTGGAATTTAGGTCCGTTAAGTTTGATTTAGCCGATTTTTCTTTAACCGTTTTTTTTGGTTTTTTTTGGTGGTTGGTTTTGAGGGCTATCACAATGCAAGTGTAAATAAAGATGATGTAACTAAGTTGTTGTTCATTAACCTCTGATTTATTTCTTAATAGTTCGGGGTGAAAAATCCCTTCGTCAGAAGACTTCTAAAAATTTGGAGCCTTATAGGGAAATACTCACCGCTGTCTGAATCAATCCATTCTGTTGTGTTTTGTACTTGACAAAACTAATAAAAATAGTAAAAGATTACAGTTACAGGGAGAAATTAGAGAAATTAGAATCTATTACCCCACTTTTATTCTTGTTAAAATCCTTTAACTTTTCTAAGAGTAAAATACTATCTCTTATTATAATGGAGATTGTGTGTTTGTCTGTCTGTAACCAAAACTATATCACTACTCAAGTCACTATTGAGTAGTAATATACTTTTGGTTACAAATAGAAAAAACACAAGAAGAATGAGAGGTGATCTAATTGAAACTTTCAAAATAATTAATAGAATTACTAATTATGGTAGACATCTTTGAAATATTTCTCGTCGAACTGGAAATTTACTGTACAATGTAGATTTCAAAAATGAAGTCTGTTAATCAATTGGATTGTGCAATATGTCAAATATCAAGTGGTGGCAGCATGTTTAAAAGTCATGTTGACTGAGGATGTCCTTGTGAATAGGACGAAATATTTCAACTCTTAGACTTGTTTTGAGTTATTATTTTTTGTTCACTATTCTTTTACATACCTCATATATATATATAAATACATATATATATATATATGATAAGTATGTAAACAAGGTATGTTTGGAATGGCTTTTTTGCCGACAATTTTAGGAGAATATGTGCTTAATTGGAGTCGTACCTAATTTTGAAAATTAATTAATTAATAATGAATTAGGCGGGAATGCCTATTTAAATGTATGGCTAAACAAATCAAGAAAAATCAATCTCTGTATGTACATTTCGGCCTATTAGGCCTCATCAGCAGAGCTATAGATAGGAAGGCCGCCCTGTGTGTGATTTGAAACCGGACTGCCAAGCTGACAGGCCGATACCATAACCGCTACACCAAACGGACTTCTTAGATTTTACGATTTGTTTAGAGTAGGTTAATATTCCTCTTCTAGTGACTTTTATTACACGACGATATGATAAGTTGTAAACAAGGTTTGTTTAGAATGGCTTTTTTGCCGACAATTTGCTCTGCTGGTGAGGCCTAATAGGCCGAAATGTACATACAGAGATTGATTTTTCTCGATTTGTTTAGCCATACATTTAAATAGGCATTCCCGCCTAATTCATTATTAATTAATTAATTTTCAAAATTAGGTACGACTCCAATTAAGCACAATATATATATATATATATATATATATATATATATATATGTATGTGTGTGGGTGTGTGTGGGGGGTGTGGGGTTTGTGTGTGTGTATAGAGCAAAAAAAAAGAACTCACCAAACTGAAGTATCACTGTATTGCGTTCACTTTACTCTGGCCATGTCAAATAGATATTTGTTGTAATATAGACGAAACATTTTACGTCAACCGTAACTAATCATAAAGCAAACATTCTTATTTATTCTAATATCACATTTAATTATGAAATTCCAAAAATCAAAATCTAATTTTAATTCTCTTAAGACTTAATCATATTAAGATGCCTACATACTGGCTAGCACACATACACATCTCATATTTCCGTATTATATATATACATATATATATATATATATATATATATGAATTTTTCTCTCCCGCCCTTTCTCTCTTTCTCTCTCTCATACACAAACACATGCTCTCTCTCTCTCTCTCTCTCTCTCTCTCTCTCTCTCTCTCTCTCTCCAAAAACACACTATACATACTCGCGTATATGTCGACTTTTGTATTGATCGATTCTTGATTTATGGTAGAGAAATGATATTGATATGCGTACATAATTTCTAGGAAAACATCTCATATTTCAATATATATATATATATATATATATATATATATATATATATATATATAATTCCGTGGTCTTTAAATTTGCTGCCAAAAATATACAATATATTTATATACACAAACACACACACGCACACACACACACACACACATATATATATATATATATATATATATATATATATATATATATATACATACATATATAGACACACAGACACAGGCACAGACACACATACACACACACACAAACACAGACATACACACACACACACACACACACACACACATATATATATATATATATATATATATATATAATCCAAAAGTCCAGAGAATAAATCTTCCTTACGACACAAGAGTTTTATTTAAAAAACCTGTCGGATTTTGAGAGCTGAATGTGTGCTCTTAATGTTAGAGTCACAGAGCAAATATATAGTTATTTACTAAGCTTCGCTTAGATATGGCACAAGGCAGAATGTAATGGGCACCCAGTGAGGCTCGAACTCACTAGTCATGGTTTGACAGTCTTCCTTGCTAACCATTACACAACCTGAGGTGCAAATATATAAGTAAAGAATAACAAAAGACTTAGAGATTTAACATTTATTTCAGGGAGCTATAATGCTAAATCTCTAAATCTTTTGTTATTTCTTTACTTATATGTATATATATATATATATATATATATATATATATATATATATATTATATGTGTGTGTGTGTGTGTGTGTTATTTATGTTGGTGGGATTAAGAACGCTAAGACTAAAAAGGAGCAAGGAATAACATTTATTTTGTACACAAAGAGCCGGAATTAATTTTTGGATGAGGAGGGCCTCGAGTACAGCTAGGTGAAACTTGTTGGTTGAGGACGCCAAGAGGGGGAATATTGGGGGTTATATGCTGCAGCAGAATCGATAGTGGAGGGCGAATTTCTATTGCTCGGTAAAGCAGAGCGGTTCAAGTTATTGTTACGGATAACAGAGGAAATATCTAGGTTATATATATATATATATATATATATATATATATATATATATATATATATATATATATATATATATATATTGGGGAGTATATATGCTTTTTTGAAAGTTAATTCATTAATAATAAATTAATTAATTAATTAGGCGGGCATACCTATTACAAATCGAGTAAAATCAATCTCTGTATGTACATTTCGGCCTATTAGGCCTCATCAGCAGAGCTATATATATATATATATATATTATATATATATATATATACCAAACTTGTTGGTAAACCCTTGCAGTAAGAAAAAAAATACGGCAAATAGTTTGATTGTAAAAGTATACTACCAAACATCACCCGGGGGAGAAAAAAAATTGCAAAAAATAAAAATAAAAACAGACCAAGATTAGTCGTACCAATCAAAAATAATCGGTTGATACTACTATACTTAGCCAAAAGAAAAAAACAATTTATATATATATATATATATATATATATATATATATATATATATAATATAAACACTAAAATACACTAAAGCTAAAAAGTAAAAGAGTGCTCAATACCTAAGTAGAGCAAATGATAAAGTTAGACCTAATGAGTCAGATATACCTACTAAGAGTTTCGCTTAGTGCTCTTCAGAGCTATGATCTTACTCTATATATCTGTATGACAGAGTCAGGTCTTAGCCCTGAAGGGCACTAAGTGAAACGGTTAGTAGGTATATCTGAATCATTAGGCTTAACTTTATATATATATATATATATATATATATATATTATATATATATATAGAGAGAGAGAGAGAGAGAGAGAGAGAGACAGAGACAGACAGACAGAGAGATAGACGGGTTAGAGATGGGATGAGGGGCGTTTACTTGTTAACTCGGCCGCTCACTGTCTGCTACTAATTCAGCCACCATCTTCTCTTGTTGGGTTGTTTTCTCGGGCTGATCTCCTCGGGTTGATTCCTCTTTCTTTTTCGGGCTGGTCATTTCTGGTTTTAATGTCTTAACAAGACTTGTTGTTTTTCTTTTAAGCTTTTATTTTAAACAACCCAGACCATCTTCAACTGCACGGTGAGTGCAACTCTAAGAGACATCCGCTCTCCTCGAGTGTCTAGTCGCATCTAATCTAAAACCTAAAACTAATCTCCCACGCCTCTAATGGTGTGTTTTTTAAGGGGTCAAGTAAAAAGTTTTTACCCGTCAGTAACCGACGAGATAACTCTCCACTGGACCTTCGTAATTCTGAATCTAACGTCAAAATATTTGACTACTGTACGTACATAATTCATAAGCTGCCTATGAATTATGTAACACTGGTATTTTTATTTTATTTTAATTACTAACGCACTAACCTAACTTCAATAAATACTTCAAAATGAAAAAACTAACAACCACAAAAATGCCAGAAGTAAGAGAGCGTGTAAGAGGTTTGTTTATTTGTTTGTTTCGCTTAACGGCATATCAACCACGTTGGGTCATTTAAGGCCGGGAGAGTTTTGAAAGATTCGTAACGATAGTTTTGAAGAAATTTTTAAAACTCCTTTTCTTTTGTAAACAAATTGTCTCTTTAACCCATTGATGGAACCCTAACAGGTAATACCCCTCTGGTTTAAAGTGAACATGGGAGCAATGGTGATGAAGGGGTGCTCCACGTTCCTCAAACCTCCAGAAGTGGAACCTCACCATCAGTTAGAGATTAACGTCATACACAGGACATATAGACCCGCAGCCACCGACTTCTAGCACCCATATGATAAAAAGGGGTTGGGGCTTGCCATAAGGGCAATAGGGTTGGGAAAATCATATAGGTGCTAGGGCTTGACATGACCAGCCGATTGATCGGGGAGGGCCTCTCCGACCGCCCGTCTAGACCAAGATAGGGCCAAAGTGGAGTATTGCATGTCATGAACTGCTCATCCACCTGGGCTCTATCCTTAAGCATCGCGGGTCGCCACCCACGGCCAACAGGTGGCCCCATTGGAGGAGTCTTACCCCTCTGCAGAGGTGCAGTCGGTGCATTCTAACGCCCCAGCCGACAGGGCGGATTTTCATTACTTCTTTCTTCTTCTATTCTTCTGTTCATTTTCTATCTTAGGTTCTTCTTGGGGACTTCGTCTTGGTCAGTCGCACTTAACTCACTTCTTCTTGCAATCAGTCTTGTTACCAAGACATTCACCAACTACAAGGCCGTGTTACTTTTTCTTAAACTTTTATTTCCTTAACAAAACATTTCACGTAACTAATTATCTGACTAACAAAGCGCGCGTATGCAGTGAGCTTCAGCTAAGGCAGAAAGACCTTATCTGCCCGACGTCTAACTGAAAACTGAGGACCTAATCAGGTCCCACGTGACTTCACGTATTTTCGCGGGCTTTCTGTACTATTCCATGGAAAGTCCCGCCCGTGATATGAAAAGGGCCATCCCTTTAGAATTACAGGGGATTGACAATAATCTTATGCAACCGCATAGATTATGTAACATTTGTTTTGAGTTCTTTTTTGTTTACATTTAAGATATCATTCTTTAAAAATGTAATTCTAAACCAGTGAGTGTTTTGAAACATAATCTTATTTTTCTAAAAAAAAAAACCTTTACTTCGTACATATGACACAAATTTAAATTCAATTCTTAATTGCTTGTTGAGTTAAAGTGATGAAAAATATTATTCGCTTAATTCATTTCCTGTTTACACCTAAAATGTAACAATAAAAAGAAGTTAACACGTGTCCTTATTTGTAAGTGGAAAGTTTTACGTATTAATTCAAATGAAAATTATTCGTTTTTTCTCTAAATAGTTAATTTCTTTTTGTTACATATTAATTGGATCCCTATTACTTTTTAAGGTAGTATAGAAATCCTTATGGCGATCAGTACAGCTGATGGCCTTGAGAGTGAGTGACAATGCTTGACCTCACTCTCACCTTGCTTTCTGGGGATAGAATCGTGAGAACGGAACCCCGATAGAAAGCCCGCTTCCGGTTTAAGGTGGGCAACTCAGTAAGTCAGTTGCAGTAGTTAGTTGCGGTAGTTAGTTGCAGTTAGTCAGTTGAGAGTTAGGACTGAAACTAGCAAGATGTGACTCTCCGCGCGCATTTGTCTGGTTCTGGGGTTCCAGAATAAACTAACATCCAAGTAAATCGAAGTCTTGTTGTTATTACTAAAAGCTAACAATGACACAAGGCTTCTGATAAGAAATGGTCCCCAGCAGAACCAGACACGGAATCCCCAGATAAGAAAGACCAGACGAGACCTGTAGAAGATATACCAGACCATTAGAAGATAGAAGACAGAAGACTAGACGATCAGAAGACGGCCGGAAATATAGACCAGAGTACAACGTAACAGATATATCTATATGGTACCGTGACGAACGGCTACGTAACATTTAAAAAAAATCTTTTTGAGTTACACTGATTGAAAATTGATATATTTTGGTCTAAGATATAATTCCTTATATGACAAAAAACTTAATTCATTTCTTATTTTCCTTTTGAGTTACAGTGAAAATATATGATCATTTGTACAAATGTTGTATTGTCCTCGCCCGGAAGATGGAACTTCCGGCTGAGGGACAAAGAGAAAGATAAAAATATATATTAAAAAAAAAAGGGAAAGCGGAAGAGATGGTTTCCGGTCAAGGAAGCAGGGTGAAGATAAAGAAATATATAACAAAGGTCCGTTATCAGATCAAAAGATAAAAATGCGTAGGCGTGTCGTCAATACAAAAAGCCAGAGGGTTAAGCAGTCAGCAGTCAGTAGCGAACAGTCAAGAGGAGACGGCAAACGGAGTGACCGACGCTCACGGTCCATCGCTGCCAGCGGGCAGTGAGGCGCGCCCAGCACTACGCAACAAAGAAGCTAAGAATTTAAAATGTGTCCTGATTTGTAGTAAAAGTATAATCATCGATTTTACTTACTTTTTTGTATTTTCTTTTTCACCTTTTTTAAAATATATAACAGAAAAAAAATAGAACCCAAATTATCTATTTTCCCATTAAACTAACCCTAAACCCCCTTAGTTAAAATTAACAGTTTTATTACAAAATTTGTGAGTTCTGTTTTTTCAGGTTTACCCTAATTTTCCGACCGATTTGCAAGTTCAGCCAAAAAAATCTCCAACTCTAAAAACACTTCCAATGCTACAAATAATAATTCTATCGAGATGGGTCCTAGCAGTACCTCCAAAGTATGTTTATCTTATTAATCTTATATTTTAAATTTGTTATTATATTTAAATTTTGCATTTCGTTACTACATCTTTTTATTATTTTAATTTATTTTAATATTTTATTTGTATCCGTATGTAATATCCTTATCTTTTTATTTTTGAACTCTGATGATAAAGCTTTGCTTTGAAATCGATTAGACATATAAAACATCTTTTTGTCTTTATTTTTTACGCATTGTATTGCCTTCGAATTTTATTATTTTATAACATACTTAACAATGCTTCAAGCAAATTACCAATTACTTTTATTATTATTTGTATTCTTAAGTAATATCCTTATTTATAATGCTTCTTTAAGGTGTCTCTTTTTATAATTATTTATTTATTTATTGATGTTTTTATTTTTATTTTTTTTATCTATTTAGGGGACTTCATTTATGTAAAAGTATATTCATAAGTTTCACTTACTTTTTTGTATTTTCTTTTTTCCTTTTTTCATTTATTCTATCGAGAAGGATAACCAAACACCGACTTACATAAATGTCAAATCAAATCACCCCAATTCGATCATTAAGCAAACTAGCAAATATATGCACCCTCCGGCTGCAAGTATTTAAGTTTTAATGTAATAAGATATATTAAATTAGAAAAGGCTAATGAAACTGTTGTGATGTTAGTTCAACAGTAAAAAAAGAAGTCAAGTCGAGGTAGGGTAAAAAGAGACAAGTGTATTTACAATAAGGTACAAGAACGGCTAGCTTGCCGCTAAACAGTAACAGTACGGTAACAGTACGGTAACAGTACCACCTTTTCACTCGGTGTCTCACTATTTATAGTGAGAACCGGTGTATATTCTCCACTGTAGGAACAGCCGGTACAACAGAAACTAAATAAGAATGCAGATAAAAAAAGATTTGAAACAGAGGGTCGTATAATCGAAAAATAGAACAACTGAAATTTACTCTTCCATCACTCCGCCATTGCTAAGTTTTCCCAATTTAACTATTTAGTTAAAATAGGAAGTAAAGAATAAAATCATAGTAATTTCATTTTATTAATGGATTTATTTTAAGATTTATCCCCGAAATCTTTGCTCATATTCATTAAAATAAAACCAAACAATTAGAAATCAATAATACTAAGCACATATTTATTAAAATCAAATTTTTTATAACAATATGCAAATTAGCCTTCCCGTTCACTCTGTAAACCGCTGTTTTGTTGTATATATAAATACAATTGCATGTTATTAGTATGTAGATATGGTCAACAGTATTAATAATGTAAAACAATTTTATTAATAATCGAGGTTTAAACAAGAATAAAATCATGGAGAATCTGACGTAAATAACAAAGGGATTTGTAACTTGAGTAGATACATAGTTTCGGTTACAGACATACAAACACACAATCTCCATTATAATAAGAAGATACCAAATGCAATAAACGAGAGAATTAAGAAGCTATCTAGTAATGAAAAAATATTCGTGGAAAACAGCATGACATACAATTTCTCATTTGGATAGATATGCAGTGTGAGATAGATAAATAGATAACAAACAGATTAAAATTAGATGGAGGTAGATATGAATATATATATATATATATATATATATATATAGAGAGAGAGAGAGAGAGAGAGAGAAGAGAGTGTGTGTGTGAGATAATTAGATTGATTACATTTAGATGGAGGTATATATATATATATATATATATATATATATTATATAATATATATACTAGCAAATATATAGTATTTAAGATATAATATAATAAAATATCATGTTAAATTAGAAAGGCTAATGAAACTGAATAAGAATTCAGATAAAAAATATTTGGAACATCGAAAAATAGAACAACTTTGAAACGAACTCTTCCATCATTTTCCATTACTCCTGTTTTTCAGTGGCAAATTTTCCTAACTTAACTATTTAGTTAAAATAGTAAGTAAAGAATAATTTTACAGTTATTTCTTCTTGTTAATGGATTTCTTTTAAGATTTATCCCCGAAATTATTGCTCATATTCAATAAGATAAAACCAATTACAAAATCAATAATACTAAGTATATATTTATTAAAATCAAATTTTAAGATCAATATGCAAATTAGCCTTCCCATTCACACTGTGAACCCTATTTTGTTGTATATATAAATACAATTGCATGTTATTAGTATGTAGATATGGTCAACAGTATTAATGATGTAAAACAATTTTACTAATAAATGAGATTTAAATAAAAAATAAAATCATGGAGAATGTGATGTAAACAAAGGAAGTGTGACTTGAGTAGTAATATAGTTTCGGTCCATACAGACGAACACACAATCTCCATTATATAAGATATATATATATATATGAGAGAGAGAGAGAGGGGCGGAGAGAGTGTATGTGTGTGTGGAGAGAGAGAGAGAGAGAGAGATAATTAGATTGATTAAAATTAGATGAAGGTAGATATGAATATATATATTTCGTCAGACAAGGAACGAAACGAAAAGGAGTGAAAAAAAAAGAAAAGAGAGGAAAGAAGCCGCCACGGAAAAGAAAAGCCAGAAGAAGGAGAGAAAACTGAAACTCCAGCAAGCATCCGTTTGTTTGCAGTCACTTCTCCAGAGATGCCATTCAAAAAGTGTCTGTTCAGCCACCCACGCAGTTGCAGATAAAAAATGACACCACGCCATATATTCGTAAACATACAATGAAGCTCTAGAAAAGAATGGCTTCAAGCAAAAACTCTCGTACCAGCCAAACACCAACAACAACAAACAGCATAAAAAACAGTATTCGTTTAATCTATGAATAGTTTATTTCTTTTCTGATTATTGTTTACACTAATTAAAATTCATTTTTAACGATAAAATGAAGCTAAAAAAATCTCGTAATTTAATATCATTTATTTTAGCAATTGTCCATTTTTTGTTTGCATCTAAAATATTGAAAAAATATAACCCTAAACTCGTGTGTAGTTTGAAGATAAATCTATTTTTGTTTCTCAGTCGGTAGAGTGTTCGGCTAGGATCTCAAGGTTCTTGGTTCGATACTGCCCCGCCAACTCAGCGTATGAGTAGCACAGGGGTCTGTGCGGTAAAGTAAGGAGCTGATGGTAGGTGTGGCGCTCCACCTCAGATGCTCAAAATAATCTCCTTGGTCTAGCGCTAGTGAAAAGGGGTAGACTCCCTCGCTGTCTGGCCGATACCGACATTAGGCCGCCCCGACGACTTACTATAAACCGCTCTTGACTGATAAATTATTTATTTATTTCCCATTAAAACCCTTTCCTAAACCCTAACCCTAACCCCGTCTTCTTTTTTTCTAGTAGATCAATACAAAAAAATTTATCAGTCAAGAGTGGTTCCCCTTGTTTATGTTGGAGTTATAGGAAATAACCCTATTTTTCAAAAGCTAGTTCTTAATCACCTGTGTGTTACAATGATAAGAAAATGTATCCGTTTAATTCATTTTCTTATTTACCTTTTGTATTAGAATTCATTATTTATATTTTATAACTATAATTAAATCAGACATTTTTAGAACCGTTTTGGAGGTCCCCACTGTTGTAAAACAAACAAAATATCTCAGTGGAGTGGAGTGAATATGATGCGTTTTAAGTAAGTAATTAATCTTTTTTTAAAATATTAGACGTTTATTTTATTCATATAATTTTCCCAACTACCCCCAGGCAATATCTAAAAAATCCTTTTACACCGCTCGTGGGCGTTCTTTTTCTAGTTGTATTAATGTAACTTTGTTTATTATTGCTTCGTTGCAAACAGACTTTCTCGAATAGTAGATTATATCAGTGGTAGATGAATTTCTTTCGACGCTCAAAATGTTGTCAACTTTTTAAAAATTATTGCGTTTAGAACCGTTTTGGAGGTCCCCACTATCGTAAAACAAAACAAATATCTCAGTGAATTATGGTGCAGTCTAAGTAAGTAATTAATCTTTAAAAATATTAGACGTTTTATTTTATTCATATAATTTTCCCAACTACCCCTCAGGCAATATCTTTAAAAAATCCTTTTACACCGCTCGGGGGCGTTCTTTTTCTAGTTGTATAATGTAACTTGTTTATTATTGCTTCGTTTGCAAACAGACTTTCTTCGAATAGTAGATTATATCAGTGGAGATGAATTTCTTTCGACGCTCAAAATGTCGTCAACTTTTTAAAAATTATTGCATTTAGAACCGTTTTGGGTCCCCACTGTCGTAAAACAAAACAAATATCTCAGGGATATGGTGCTGTCTAAGTAAGTAAAATTAATTTTAAAATATTAGACGTTTTATTTTATTCATATAATTTCCAAATACCCCTCAGGCAATATCTTTAAAAAATTCTTTTACACCGCTCGGTGGGCGTTCTTTTTCTAGTTGTATTAAGTAACTTTGTTTTATTAGCTTCGTTGCAAACAGACTTTCTCGAATAGTAGATTATATCAGTGGAGATAAATTTCTTTCGACGCTCAAAATGTTGTCATCTTTTTAAAAATTATTGCAATAATTTTTAAAAAGTTGACATTTTGATTGTCGAAAGAAATTCATCCCATGATATAATCTACCATTCGTGCAACACATCGATAGAAAATAGATCAGATGAAAAGTTAAATTGTATGACACTATCTTTACATATTCTTTACTCATTCTACTTTACTCATCTAAAAAGAAAAGTGTTGGTCACGATTTTTAATTGTATAAAAGGGTTTCTTTAAAAAAAACTAAAACATGATCAGAATGTAATAAATAAGTATAACGTATTTTCAATACTATATAATATATAATATATATATATATAATATATAATATATATATATAAAACAAAACTACAATACCATCTTTCAATGTATTTTTTCTCTGAGGAGCATTGAACGATAAAATCATTTTAGATTTTAAATCTAACTAGGTACCCTTACTTTTCTTTTAAGAAAAAAAAAATTATTTTACAACATGCATATGCTTTTTACGTGTCCTTTATATATAATATATATATATATATATATATATAATATATATATGCTCCCAATTTCGTTGAGCACTCTATTTAGGAGGTATATAATTGCAAAATTCACCGTATTCGGCTCAGCAAATCTCACTTTGTTTACAAAAGTTTGAGAAAATCTAGGTGAAGGTCATTTTCTCTTAGAAATATAGCAATTAAATAGCCTGCTATACTTGGCGACTGACTGTGGATGTGTGGTAAGAGGCTTGGCGAGCGTAAGTTCGTTCGGGTCTCAACCCAGCCAGAGGCAGCTGCTAAAAATCGTATAACTATACTGATGAGAAGTGATACCTCGAAACACGTGTCTATAGTTTACCCTATATACTATATAATAATATAATAATATGTGTGGTGGTGTGTGGTTGTGTGTGTGTGTAAGTAAAAGGAAATATAATCCGACATGTGAATTTGATATATTGAAAAAACAAATGATGTTTACAAATGCATGGATCATCAGGAGAGAATGTGCACCGTTCGGGCCTTCCTCTCAACGGCCGATGTGCAGTTAAAACCGTTGAGAGGAAGGCCCCGAAACGGTGCACATTCTCTCCGATTATCCCAAGCATTTGTAAACGTCATTTGTTTTTTCAATATATCAAATTCATAATATATATATTTACAACCCCTCCGCACGAGCAGGATGCGAACAAGGTCAATCTTAAGCGGAGTTTAACAGGTTTTAATTCAAGATTTCCTTCTCCTAGACTGGTTACCTAGCCATGGTTAAAGAGTCAGTCTGCCCTGCTATTTACCCATAGCTGAGGAGAATTGGTTTCATACATTTCCCAAGGGTATTAGCGCCATGTGAATAATATATATATATATATATAAGTATTTGTGAAAAAGCTGACTTACCGGTGAAACAGGTCACAATGGTTAGTTGATGCAAGATTCATAAATATAAAGTGCTCAATACGTTGGTAGAGCAAATTTATTATGATAATGGTACACGGTAATGACCTCGACTTTCACCATAAGGATCTTCAGGGTTAAATCCACTGGATTAATCAAGATATTGATTAATTGCAGTTGATTGCACGTGTGTATTTTTTTGAAGAAAAAATAATAACCTACAATAACCTAAAAGTAATAAACTACTCGAGTTTCACCATAAGGATCTCAGGGTTAGATCTTCAGGTTATTACCGTGTACTATTATCATAATATATATATATATATAATATATATATATATATATCTGTGTGTGTGTGTGTGTGTGTGTGTGTGTGTGTGTATATAAGATAATCAATTGAATGGTAAGTAAGGGATGATTCTATTTGGGAACATCAAAATCTCACTCATCCATACTATATGCTCGTGTAGGTGCAAAATTATATTCATACAAGGATTTATAAATCCTCAAGAGAGCTCAATGTATAAATACTAATAAATTAATTATATACAGAGCAATATTTCACTTCAAAGAAATAAAAAATTAGCAAACCGTAATTAGTGAGTATATATATATATATATATATAATATATATTATATATTATATATATATCGTTCTGGCCCTGCTATAAGGTGGCATATGTCTGGGCATCCTAATTGTGCAACACGAAATTTCAGAAAATCTAAGATTAACGAAACAAACATGTTTATAGCATCTTGGAACGTAAGGACACTCAAGACAGAGAAAACCCTGAACGCAGATCTGCGATTATTGCCCGAGTTCTTAAACAAAACAACATTAGTATTCCAGCTGTATCAGAAACCAGGCATCCAGACAAAGGGGAACTGAAAGAAATGGATGGTGATTACACCCTTTTGGGTGGGTCTCCCTGAAACTGCGAAGAGGGAGTCCGGTATCGGGTTTGCAATCAGAAATGACATTGTTTTACAACTGGAATCGCTTCCATTGGTATTTCTGACAGGCTGATGTCTCTTCGTTACCCATAGGAAAGAATAAATCTGCGACCTTGCTGAGTTGCTATGGGCTTACAATGGACTCCACTGATGAGGTAAGGAATCCTTATACAGTAACCTTCGTGTTCTACTGAGACGTACAACATTTCGTGATAAGCTCTAAGTCATGGTGACTCAATACTCTGTTGGATGTGACACACTGACTTGGCGTCAAGCCCTAGCACCTATATGATTTCCCAACCCTATTGCCCCTTATGGCAAGCCCAACCTTTTTATCATATGGGTGCTAGAAGGCGGTAGCTGAGGGTATACATTGTCCTGGTAATGACGTTAAACTCTATCTGATGTGAGGTTCCAGTTCTGGAGGTTTGGGGAATCTGGAGCACCCCTTCATCACCATTGCTCCCTGTCCACTCTGACTCGGAGTGAGTATACCTTTTAGTCCCATCTAGGTTAAATAGAAAATGTATTTATAAAAAATTGTATATCCATATAAGAATTAATTTATTTCATAAACTTTATCGCATTAAATGACCCACTGAGGTTGATATGCCGTAAAACAAAACAAACCAAACAAACCAAACCAAACACTGACTTGGAGAAGAGTAATTTGGTAAACATGGTGTAGGAAAGGTAAACTCTAATGGTCTGTTACTGCTGTCTCTTTGTTTGTGAATTCAGTCTGTGATAACTAACTCAAATTTTCCTGCAACGGAACAGTTTCAAAACCACTGGCGGCATCCTAGATCAGGCCACGACCATCTCATTGACTACATTATAGTTCGTGGTCGTGATTGTCGTGACATAAAGCTGACTCGATTACTAGGAATAGGGCAATGTTGGTCAGATAACAAGATTGTTTACGCTTGAGAAAAGGCAGATAATAAGACGAGTAGTAAAAGACACGCATAGTTTTCATTAGCCCTCAGTACAAACAAAACCGCCCGTCTCTTGCTCTGGATTCCGATTGAAATTTCAGACCATATTACCTTTAGGCACTCCTTTTTGATCACGATTAAGAAAGGACATGTTTTTCATTTATACCGTCAATATCCGGTTGTTTGTAAGGTTAGGGTTAGGGTTAATGGTTAGGGTTAGAGGTTAGGGTTAGTTTTATAATTTTGAAAACATCTAAAAATCATCTGTTAAAACCACCGTCAATAGACGGTGTAAATGAAAAACATGTCCTTTCTTAATCAATAAAAAAGGGGACTAAATGTCATATGGTCCGAAATTTATAGAATATTTGAATTCTCTTGATACGCATACAAAAGGCGTCAAGTTGAATTCAAACCTGTTGAACTCCGCTAGAAAATGACCTTGTGTCACATCGTGGGGAGGGGTTGGTAAATATATATATGTATACGAGTAAAAACTGAATGGTCGAAAATATTCAGGGTAAGGCGTAAACAAATCGAGAAAAATTAGTACATACAGAGATTGACTTTTCTCGATTTGTTTACCCTTACATTTGAACAGATATAATCGCCTAATTCATTGATTATCAACTAATTATTTTCAAATTAGGTATAACTTCAATTAAGTACATATTCGCCCAATATACATACACACACACACACACACACACACACACACACACACATATATATATATATAATTATATATATATATATATATATTATTAGTAAAGACCATCTTGGAAATGTACTACATGATGTGAATTTATGATATCAGTATTTTCTCGTAGAGTAACAGTCTGTCTGTCTGTCTGTGTCTGTCTGTGTCTGTCTCTCTGTCTCTCTCTTTCTCTCGTCCACACACCACACACACACACACACACACACACACACAGCACATTATATTATATATATATATATATATATTATATATTCTATATCTTATATATATATATATATAATTACAATATATATATATATATCTTTCATGAAATCAGGAAGAAGTTCCAGTAGATAACATATATATATATATATATATATATTTCTTTTCTGCACACAACACACACACACACACACACACACACACATATAATATAATATATATATATATATATACATCATCATGAATAATGTCCTCAATAGTGTAAGAGTTCTATTTCTCTCCACACAGACATACACATAGTCTCTCTCACCTCTCACGAGACATAGACAGACTCAGAACAAATATATATATAATATATATATATATATATATATATATATATATATTGACATCAGGAATAATATTCTCTGTAGTGTAACAGCGTAATTCAAAGATTAAAATTGGATGACTAGAATAATTTAAGGCCCGATTTAGGGCCATGCTGTTCTTAGCTTCATTGTGCTCTCCTACCACTCCCCCTCTCTCTCTCTCTCCCTTCTCTCTGCCTGCCTCTCTTACTCTCCCTCTCTTCTCCCTCCTCTCTCTCTCTCTCTCTTTCTCTCTGTCAGTGATTCTTCATGTCAGAGATTCACAGACAGTGACCTCCTGCCCCCCCCCACCAAGTAACATCTATACACAATATTAGCTGTCCTGATTTTACGTCTTTTGATTTACGTAGATTAATAATAACGCCAGTTAGAAATTTGCCAAATATCTTTCGCCACCCCCCCCCGCGAAACGAGGCGGTTTAATTCACATTTTCGCCGTTGGTGGCGCTTAATTCCGGCGAGAATTTTCTTGAGTTATATACCTTTTTATTGATTGTGGTTTTTAACTAATAAAAAACTTTGCTTCAGTCAAATGAATTATCAAAAACTGGATTATGAAAACAGCAGGTTAAATAATAATAATAATAATAAAATAATAATAATAATAATAATAAAATTATTATTATTATTATTATATTATACTATTTTCAATATTATTATTATATTATTATTATTATTATTATATTATTATTATTATTATTATTATTATATCACACCCTGCCTAATAATATAATAATAATAATAATAATAATAATAATAGACACTTCAAACGACAAATCGAAGAGTTGCACATGGAAAGACTTGGACATGGTTAGAAAAGGAAACATCTAAGACAAACTGAATCATAATAATTGCTGCACAAAATAATGCCATGATGAGAAAACTATATAGAAGCGAAAATTTATAAAGACCCACAAAATAGTAAATGTAGACTTTGCGGTAATAGAGATGAGACTGTAAACATGTACTCTGCGAATGTAGCAAACTAGCACAACGGGAGTACAAAACTAGACAACTGGGCTGGGAAGGTGATCCACTGGGAATTATGCAAGATATTTAATTTTGGACCATACAAAAAATGGTATATGAATAAACCAGAATCTGTTCTTGAGAACGAAACGCACAAAAATTCTCTGGACTTTGAAATAAAAACGGATCACCTTATCCCAGCAAGAAGACCAGACCTATGTTGATAAACAAAAAAGAAAGAACTTGTCAACTGGTGGATTTGCAGTGCCATCAGATCACAGGGTGAAGTTAAAGGAAAATGAAAAAATGGACAAATATCTGGACCATGCCAGAGAACTGAAAAAGTTATGGAATATGAAAGTGAAGTGATACCAATTGTAGTTGGTGCACTTGGAACAGTCCCAAAAGGATTAGAAAAGGGCTTGGAAAGTTTGGATATCAGAGAAGGATTGAAACCATTCAGAACACTGCACTGCTGCAATCTGCCAGAATACTCAGAAAAGTCCTGGAGACCTGAGGAGACTTGCTGTCACTCAGACTCCAGTGAAAGACCATCAGCTAATCCTGATGTGAAAACTCAAAAGGAGTAAATAATAATAATAATAATAATAATAATAATAATAATATTGTATTATTATTATTATTATTATATTATTATTATTATTATTATTATTATTATTCAACCTCCTAATAATAATAATAATAATAATAATAATAATAATAATAATAATAATAATAATAATAATAATAATAATCGGGATTTATGCGAAAAATTAGATTTTGAACCATACAACAAAATGGTATATGCATAAACCAGAATCTGTTCTTGAGAATGGAACACATAACAGGTGTATCCCTTTATGAATAGCATTCCCCAAGTCCCACACGACTACAATGCAATGGAAGACATATTTCAAACAAACTGACAGAGAATCAAATAAATATTAATATACATTTGCTATAGAAAAACAAATATGCAGTGTATGTACTTATTTATGAATAATATTTCAACCTAAATAATATTTGCGTTTTCATATTTATATATTCATACAACTTAGTATATATATATATATATATATATATATATATATATATAATCCAAAATCCGAGAATAAATTTTCCTTACGACATAGGAGTTTTTTAAAACGTGTCGCAATTTGCAGAGCTCAATGTGTGCCCTTATTGTTAGAAGCACAGAGCAAGTTTTATAAGTAAAATATAAACAGAAGACTTAGATTTTTTGCATTATAGTCTATTTAAGGAAGCTTAGACAAAGTTTCTAACACCCCAAATCATCAGATGCGAATGGGGGAATTCTTATATCCGGACACTTTTTGACTTGAGAGATCGGGAAACTCCAAACAACGAACTGGTGTCGTGACAGGGAGCGTCTCGATATGGAGTCGACATCGATGCCCTTGTGGAAGTCAGTTTCAGTGATGAGGACCAATTGACAGAAGGGGGGGGGCTGGTACACATTCTCTTGGAAAGACAGGCCGATGGTAGCTGTAAGAAGTTTGAGGTAAGGCGGCTCGAGCACTCCATCCTGAAGCGACACATGACAGACGTCATGGAAACATTTTCTACATTTATGACTGACCTATGTGGCAGGGCCTGTCGTGTCGAGGGCTGGGCTTCTCAGTCAGGTATGGTCGCACACGAGAGAAAAAGACGGCGAAGGGGGTTATATGTGTGACAGAGTACATAAAACAAGTTGGATCCGTGGGCCATCTGCGTGCTCAGAAATGAACTCTTGTACAAATGGCCTTATTCTGTGAAGAAGTGGCAATCATATATATATATATATATATATATAAGTAAGTAAAGTAAAGTCGTCGGACGGCTTAAAGTCGGTATCAGCCAATCAGCGAGAGGAGTCTATCCCCTTTTCACTTGCGCTAGACCAAGGAGATCATTTCAGCGTCTGGGTGGAGCCCACACCTACCTTCAGCTCCTTACTATACCGCACAGATCCCTGTGCACTTCATACGCTGAGTTGGCGAGGACCGGTATCGAACAGGAACCTTGTGGTTTCTAGCGAACGCTCTACCGACTGACTAATATATATATATATAATATATATATATATATAATATATATATATAATATCATACACACACTCACATTCACAACATATATATGTAAACACACACATACATTTATATGTATACACATATAGTCATACACAACAACTCCATAACCCTCCTTCACATATATAAGAGCATTAAAAAAATAACCCACCTCATAGAGTTTCTTCACGGAACAAATGGACTTGCTACTACTAACACACTGACTACACATTTTAATAGCATGTCAAACCCTCAAAACACTTCATTTTTATAGTTCTTCTATAATGCTCCGCTTTCCAAAAATCTATAAACAATTTCTTCAAATAAGAAATTTTCTCCTGACGATGACCTAAGGTCGAAACTAGTTGAGAATAAATAACATATGAGAATATTCCTGCTTGTCTTATTACTTTTTGTTCATACTATATATATATATATATATATATATATATATATATATATATAATATATATAAAGATTTTTGAAGGCAATTTCATGAGATATGTGTTGAAAATTATATTTATTTAACTTTTGTTTTTTTTCAAAACTAAATATTTCGGAAGTAAAATTCCATCCTCAGAGTTTGAAAGTACTAGGTGTTTTTTTATAGTACTTATTCCACCGATATTGTAATTACAATATTACAATATCGCCGATAAGTACTATAAAAAAAACACCTAGTACTTTCAATAATTGAGGATGGAATTTTACTTCCGAAATATTTAGTTTGAAAAAAAAAAGAAGTTAAATAAATATAATTTTTCAAACACATATTGCATGTAAATTGCCTTAAAAAATCTTTATATTTCACATACACACAATTCAAAGATACTATTAAAAAAACTATATATATATATATATATATATATATATATATATATATATATATATGATTGGGAGAGAAATGTAGTGTAAATGCATTAATTTCGAGCATGTTGTCCATATCCAATGGCATTAAGACTTTAAAACTACAAACTTCAGTTAATCCGTTAAGATTGAGATTAATGTTAATCCAGTTTAAGATTGAAATCTTTTCGGAAATGAAAAACAAAAAAAAAACAAAAAAAAAAAAACAAACTCATTAAATGAATAAATAAATTATATTACATCCAAACACGAATATTATACATCACCATGGCCACCAAACACAAACACGCTCTTTCATACGCACACACGCGCGTGGATACGGTCATAACGTCACAGTCTACACGCATTTTCATGCACACGCGCATGACAACATACACACATGTACAAACAAAAAACCGCATTCACGTAAACATGCAACACGAGAATACAGTTATAAAAAAAAATCATCTGTAACATTTTCCAAAAAAAAAGTTCATTTAACTAAAAATGCCATAACAAGACGACAACTACTTCAGTTCGAGTGTTCTTCTTCTGAAGAGATTTTATCTCGAAATATTAATATTAAAAATAAATCACAGGTTAACAAACAACACCATTGTTACCTTATTTTTTCTTTACACCTGCATTGTGATAGCCTTCAAAACCAACCTAAAAAAAAAAAAAAAACATTTATGAAAATTCCTTTCCGAGAAATTTCTCAATGAATTATCACACTGTTACTAGATTAACCCCCCACCCCCAAAAAAAGAAAACAAAACAAAAGAAAAACTGCGTGGTTGAAAGTGTCAAGGCGTTGCTCGGAAAAGCAGGATACGACCTTAAGTCACTTTCGAGAGTTCTGACTTTGTTTCTCTGTATCTTGTGCTATTTGCATAATGTGTTGAAGGTCGTATCAACTCTTACTGGGGTCTGGGATATGACACCGAACATAAAACTATTCCTTGTTAACAACAACAACAACATAATAAATAATAATAATAATAATGATAATAATTGGTGAAGTTCCACATTAAAAAGACTTGGACATGGTTAAGAAGAGCAAACCTCAAGAGAGAAACTGAATCACTTATAATTGCTGCACAAAATAATGCCATAAGAACAAATTATATCAAAGCAAAAATTGATAAGACAACGAAATAGTAAATGTAGACTGTGTGGTGACAGAGACGAGACTGTAAATCATGTATTAAGCGAATGTAGCAAACTAGCACAACGGGGATACAAACCTAGACACGACTGGGTTGGGAAGGTGATCCACTAGGAATTATGCAAAAAATCAAATTTTGACCGTGCAACAAAATGAGAATGAAACGCATAAAATTCTCTGGGACTTCGAGATAAAGACGGATCCCCCTATCCCAGTCAGGAGATCAGACCTAGTATTGATTAACAAAACAAAAAAAAAAAAAAGGAGAACATGTCAACGGGTAGACTTTGCAGTTCCAGAAGATCACAGGGTGAAGATAAAGAAAACTAAAAGATAGACAAATACGTGGACCTTGCCTTGCATACCTTTCCCAAGAGTATTAGCTCCGTGAGAAATGCAAACAGCGTTGTCCAGGATTTGAACTCTGGTCGAACAAACTATATCAATGCAAAAATGCAAACTAGCACAACGGGAATACAAAGTTAGGCACGACTGGGTTGGGAAGGCGATCCACTAGGAATTATGCAAAAAATCAAATTTTAACCATGCAACAAAATGGTATATGCATAAATCCAGAATCTGTCCTTGAGAATGAAACGCATAACATTTTCTGGGACTTCGAGATAAAGACGGATCACCCTATCCCAGCCAGGAGATCAGACCTAGTATTGATTAACAAAACAAAACAAAAACAGGAGAACTTATCAACGGGTAGACTTTGCAGTTCCAGAAGATCACAGGGTGAAATTTAAGGAAAACGAAAAGATAGACAAATACGTGGACCTCGCCTTGCATACCAAGTGTGAAATGCAAACAGCCTCGTCCAGGATTTGAACTCTGGTCGAACAAACTATATCAATGCAAAAATAGATAAGACGGAACAGACTAACGAGTGTAGGGGGTGAGGCAGAGACGAAACGGTTAATCATATATTAAACGAATGCACCAAACTAGCACAAAGGGAGTACAAGACCATGCACGATTGGGTGGGAAAGGTGATCCACTGGGAATTGTGCAAGAAATTAAATTTTCACCATGCTATAAATGGTATATCCAAAAACTAGAATCTGTCCTAGAGAATAAAACGCATGAAATTATCTGGGACTTTGAGATACGGACGGATCACCTAATCTCGTCTAAGAGACTAGACTTAATGTTAATGAACAAGAAGAGAATTGTCATCTCGTGGATTTTGCAGTCTCGGCGGATCACGGAGTAAAAACGAAACGATAAACAAATGTAGGACATGACCAGAGAACTGAAAAACTGTGGAACCTGAAGGTGAAGGTCGTACTAAATGTAATTGGTGCCCTTGGAAGGATGCTCTGGAGTTTGGAAAAGAATTTGGGTGAATTGGAAATCAAAGTAAGAATAGAGAACATCCAAACAACAACGTTGTTAAGATCGGCTAGAATACTCAGAACAGTCCTGGAAAACTGAGGAGACTTTCTGTCCGTCAGGCTCCAGTGAAATACCACCTGTTAAGGCGGTTGTGAAAAAAAGGTGTGATACCTTATTATAATGGAGATTGTGTGTTTGACTGACTCTTTAAATTTTACGTTGGGCATTTAAGCGACACCAGATCGTTTAGAATGTTTCATTTTTAAGATATAGAATGAGACAAACAAGAAATATGCGATTGAGCGACACCAGATGGTCTGTATTCATATTTTTTCATTGCATCTTGGATGATTTGGATCTCTTTAACCAGTGGGTTAGCAAGATTTAAGAACAAGCGCTTTTTAATTTTAGTCAGACTAATTTTGAAAGTTAATTCATTTATGTTTAATTAGGCGGGATTTAAACTATAAATGTGAGGCTAAACAAATCGAAAAATCAATCTCTGAATATATATTTCAACCTATTAGGTCACATCAGCAGAGTTATAGATACGAGGACTAGCGTGTGACTCGAACCCTTTGTGCCGAAACGGCACGCCGGTATCTTACCATCACAAACAGAAATCGCAATATCTATAACTCTGCTGATGAGACCTAATAGGTTGAAATATATACAGAGATTGATTTTCTCGATTTGTTTAGCCTCACATTTAAGTAGTTAAATCCCGCCTAATTAAACATAAATGAATTAACTTTCAAAAATTACTGACATCAAAAAGCACATATTCTCCAAATATACTGTCGGCTGAAATAGCTAAAATACATATATATATATATATATATATATATATATATATATATAAAATTTAATCCCAACCGGTTAAAATCTGCTTAAGAATGTTGGAGTGGTATGGAGATATATATATATGGATAAAAAAAAGAGAACGCATGTATTGATTCGAACCCTCCGCCCTGGTTAGGATGAGACACAAGGTCAATTTTTAAGCGCAGTAAAGTTGGCTTAAATTTCTTTGAATTTTAACCAGAACGGGCGGAAGATTTAATAACGCCAGTACTAACATATGAATTAGAATAATCTTATCTACAATGGATAAATTACAAAAATTCTAATAGTACGGGTACTCGCTTGGTTACCTCATTTTAGGAATGACAACCCACCTCTTTAGAGGTACGAGGTACTTTTTACAATATCACATTTTTTTCTTGAGGAATCCCCCACTTTTGGCGTACATGTCCTGAACCTAATCTCTGACTCTCCCGTGAGATATAAAGATAAAGAGAGAGAGAGAGAGAGAGAGAGAGAGAGGGGGGGAGAGAGTTTTCTGGGTTTCCTCAGATACTGTGCACCCGGAGAGCTCCGTTCACCCTGGGTCTGGGGGTCCCATGCATCGTCTCTGACATAAACCAGTTGATGAGGGTGTTGAAGGCGTTGATATATCGAAGATGGAACTGTAGCCGAACCCCACTGTGAATCGAAGACCCAGTCGGGTGGTCGAGCTTTCGGAGTGGAATGTGAGGAATGAGAAAGGGCCCAGCACAAGGGGTCTGTTAATATCGCTGCCACTGTGTCTGTCTGCTTGAGGCACCCCCCCACTATCTCCATCCACCTACTTCTTGGTCTTCTACCACAGCCAAGCGTCATTCAGCATCGGATCCCGTTGGCCCCCTCGTTTTACTCTCCATCCCCACACACGCTACTGACAAGGGAGGAAGCGAGTAAACATCTCGGAGACAATTCCATGCTAGTGATACTGAAGGACCACTCTCTTCCTTTCTCGCTGGCATGGCGAAACAACATGATTCATTAAAAGCGTATATAGTGGAGGCGGGGTCGAGTCGCAGGGAGAAGAGTCGAGGGGAGATGACAGTGGGGAGGGGGAGAAGAATTCAGCCCTGGAGGTTCGTTTCGTCTCGGTACAAGTAGACGATGCCCACCCGGCTCTTATTTTTCTCCCTCCCCCCCCCCCGCACACTTTTTTTTTTGACAACTATTCATTTTCTTCGGACTTGGCGCACCCCTCGCAACTTTGAAAATTCAGTCACTCCTTCCATATAAACAATGATCTGTTAAAAATCTAACGATATTCAACATGAGAAATAGAGTAGGTCGATTTTTCACTTTTTAAAAATATCAAATTGTCCATCTATGCAAAAGTTTGGTTAGTATACTGGATACTGATACCAGAAATTATATATTTTGCTTGCACTATTGTTTTGGGGAAAGGCATGGGCGGCCACAAACAGACTGTCAGTAATGGAGATCCGATCTCACTGACAAACTAAACCAACAATTCTTCCAGGCTGTGGTTATATCAGTGCTGTTGTATGGCTGCACCACCTGGACCCTGACAAAGCGCCTCGAGAATAAGCTAGATGGTACCTGCACAAGAATGCTGCGAGTAGTCCTGAACAAGTCATGGAAGCAGCACCCCACAAAGAAGCAACTATATGGTCACCTGCCCCCCATCTCACAAACCATCCGGTGAGACGGACTAGACATGCAGGACACTGCTGGAGAAGCGGGGATGAGCTCATAAGCGACGTTCTCCTGTGGAAGCCAACACATGGACATGCTAACGTAGGACGCCCGCTAAGGACCTACATTGACCAACTATGCGAAGACTCTGGATGCTGCACAGAGGACCTCCCAGGGGCCATGAGTAATAATGAAGGTTGGCGAAAGATTGTCATGGATATCTGTGCTGCGCGCGCGACATGATGATGATGATGATGATGATGATGATTGCATAGGGAAATAGCATCAAAGATCGTTTTTACAACATATTGGCCTAGAAATTGGTTAGAAAATACACATTTTCAATTTCAATTATTTATAATAATTAGGAAGGAGAATGCAACACTACATAGATATTAAGATCTTAATTATATTGTTAAATCGAGGAAATTTATGAGTTTGCTGTCAGTTTGTTTGAAGACCACATCTGTCATGTCTCATTTTTGAGAATGTACAGGAACCCTTGGATACAGAGGACAAGACAATGGAGAGTTGTTTAAGGGAACAAGTTGAATAAAAAGTTAAGATGTTCCTTTGTCTTTTATATTCAATAAGACTTCTTTGTATGGAAAATTTCTGCATTATACATAAATTGGTTAGAAAATGTATACATTTTCGATTTCAATTCTGTTTATAATTTAATTTGTTTCATTTTAA
Organism: Doryteuthis pealeii; assembly: GCA_023376005.1. Lineage (NCBI taxonomy): Eukaryota > Metazoa > Mollusca > Cephalopoda > Myopsida > Loliginidae > Doryteuthis > Doryteuthis pealeii. The sequence continues at coordinate 9,178,821 of CM042164.1, read as the reverse complement.
TAAAATAAAATAAAATTTTCTGATTTAAATATTGAAGACGGTCAATTTTCTAACCAATTTCTAGGCCAAATGTTGTAAAAACAAGGAGTTTTTGTGAATTTTAGCAGACGATCTTTGATGCTATTTCCTCAAACAATGGTACAAGTAAAAGATCTAATTTTTGGTATCAGTATTCAGTATACTAACACACAACTTTCGCATAGATGGTCAATTTAATATTTTTTAAAAGTGAAAAATCGACCTCCCTATTTCTCATGTTGAATATCGTTAGATTTGAAATGAAATAACTGATGCATTATAGAAGTCATTTATTGATAAATCAACACTGAAAATTTCATTAACATCAGATAATTCCCTGATTTTGGGTAATTTTTTTTCAATCGAGGCGGGGGGTTAATTTTATTTTGTAAAATGTGGATTCTACGTCATCTTTGGCAGTGTTTACGGTTATGTTTACGATATATTTGAGCAAAATTGACCGAAAATATTGTTTACAATGTACTAAAAAAAATTACATGTGTAATAGTATTTTTTTTTTTTTTTTTTTATTTTTTTAATTTTTTTTTACTGATGTTCATTATATTACTACTTTTCGAATTAGACAAAACTTTGACCTTACATAATCGATTTAATTAATTTTGATGTTTTAAAGAAAAATATTCAGCCCGACGTGGGGCTCGAACCCACGACCCGAGATTAAGAGTCTCGTGCTCTACCGACTGAGCTAGCCAGGCCTGCACAATATCATTCCAGAGAAAGGGCATACATACATGATACATATAAAATGATACAAGAGTTCGCTGGCTTTGTTGTGTATACTAAATATCATTTCCAATGCGTTTTTATAGTAAAAACCATTGTCCAATGCATAAAATCATTTCCAATGAGAACAGAATTCACTACAAAAAAGTTATTTTTCTTTATTAAATCTGTAAAAGTTGTTTTATTCAAAAGAAAAAATATGTTTAATCGTCAAATTAGTTTCTTTTAACAGGTGTCAATTATTTTGCACTTAAAAAATTGCAAAAAAAAAAAATTAATTCTTAGCAGAGCGTAGTTTCGATCTACGGACCTCTGGGTTATGGGCCCAGCACGCTTCCACTGCGCCACTCTGCTTTTCCCTGTGTGGACACCATAATAATAGATAGTTATATTGTATTCGTTCGTCATCATTCAACAGGAAATAAGGAATAGCTCAGATTTGGCACAATATTTACTCTGCTATATTTCTCGCGTTTTATCGGTAAATATATATCGATATTGTTACATAAGAAATGTAGATATCTCCCGATTCACTAATTCAGCATTTCAATTCGCACGCACACCGCAATAATAAAAGATACATACACTCGCCAACAAAACAAACATAAGGTGGAGACGCCAAATCGGAAGTTTACTCCATCATAGCCTAAAACAAATGATAATCAATTCCTAACAATAAAGAAATTAAAAATTGTAAATAAAATTCGCATTTTCATCCAATGAAAGCGATTCCCGGGTGAAGTGAAAATTACTTCAATTGATCCGATTTTGGGTCGCGGCTCTCTATAAATAAACAGCTTTGAAAAGCCGACGACACTCAGAGGTCCAGGCGTCAATTCAAATACACACCAACGAAGGGCTCGCAAGCGAAATCTACATCACAGGTGGCGATTTCCCTACACCACCTACTTACCCAAACCTGACCTCACAGGCAGTCAACAGACGAACAATTCCACTTCGTTCAGCAACCGCTAACGACTACTAAAACACAAGACAAGCTCGCATAATCAGCACATAAACACTACAACTGATTCGGCCACCGGACACTCACTGACTTTTTATTCAAGACACAACTATCACCAAAATTATCCTTTAAATTCATCTCTATCTTTTCCTCGCCTTTCATGTTCCTTTTTTCAATACAATTTTGAAACTTAAAATCTGTGTTTTGTTCTTTTCCTCATCACCATACGCTTGGATCATAAACCTGTTTACTACTCAAAAATAATTATATAATCATTATTTAATCTTATTTAGCATCTTATTTATCAACGACGTCTCCGTTAAAGTATACCTAAAGTTAAATTTACCCCAAAACAGCCCATGTTATTCATGCGTTTCAAAAATATTGCAATATATGTTATTATATATCACTAAGAATTATAGGTTAGCATAGTATATGGCGTGGATAATTTCACACTGATTTTAATAAAAACGAGTTTAATAGATAATTACTCAGTGCTATTGATTGTCTTTTTTATTATATCATTGTTTTATTCTCAAACATCCTAAAAACAATTCTATGCATGATTTTAGGTAGAAATAAATTAGAATAAAATGAAAATAAGTGTAATCTTTTTATATGGATTCTTGTTTTGTTTCGTAAGTCTCGCTAATTCGGTATGATAACTTATTACATTAAAACTGATGGCACATTTTTATTTATTTATTTATTTTTTTTTAGCTAGTTCCTATAATGGACTTAGGAACGAAAGGACGAACTCAAACTAGCTCTTAAGATTTTTTTTTCTTTTTAAAGACAGCATCATTGCATGATTTGGTTGGAAGAGGTGCTTTCAGTGTGACTTGACCGTAAGTCAATTCCTCCACCAAAATTAATCGCTATGTTTAACTTACCCTAATTCACTTGCTAAAATTGGCCGGTGTATTTTTATTCAGGGGTGATACTGTACATTGTGAACACCAACCGCTCTGCCTAACGGTTATTGTCCTAGGAAATGGACCTGGCGATTCGAGTTTATTTAACTGAAAATTTAATTAAATCTCGTTTTTAAATTGAAAATGAGCCAACAAATTGGCAGTGCCTAGCTTATAGTAAGAAGAGAAGTATATAAAGCTACGCAACATAAGGAAAGTCGATTTGAGCTATTCGTGCAGTATATAACGAAAGCCTGATTTGACCCAAGAGGCAGAAAGGGAAGCCAGCAGGTGGGCCCCGCTGGGTGGGTCTTACCCCTCTGCAGAGGTACAGTCGATGTATTCTACCTCCCCAGCCGACAGGGCGTGTGTTCAGTGGGCAGAGCTTTCAAAATAATTATATGTAAACAAGATCACCTGGTTTTTTCATGTTAGCGAATGAAATCCCACCTTCTCCATTACCTTTTTTTTTAATCTTAAAAATACATGTACCCCCCCTCTCCTACACCCCCCCCCCCGCTCATCTCTCGCGAATATTACCCTCCATCTTTCAATGCTGTTCCGAAATCTTTAGTCTCTTAACATCTATCAGGTGCGAGAAATAAACATCTGATATACTTTGCTATAAACGAGTCTTTGATGTTTATTTAAAAGAAAAAAATTCCATCCGTTTTTTCTTGCCATTTTTAAACATTCTAAAATATGCGGGTGGCGTAATAGTAATCACCGGGGACTCTAGCCACCTCCCCCGGAATAGCGGCTGACGTACTGGAATGCAATATCGTAATAAGCGAGTTCGAACCCCAATCGTTCTATTACGTTCACTTCCGGACTAATCGACACATACACACTCTCCCCATCTCTCACTGTCTCTCTGTCTCTGTCTCTGTCTCTGTCTCTCTGTCTCTCTCTCTCTCTCTCTCTCTCAGTGAGGGAGTTGCCATGGTATAGTGGCTAACGTACTGGACGACAACATCGTAGTCAGCGGTTTCGAACTACAATTACGCTATTACGTTCATTTTCGAACTAACACATGCACAAACGCGCACGCACACTTTCTCTGTCTCTCCCTCTTTCTCTTTCTCTTTCTCTCTCTCTCTCTCTCTCCCTCTCTTTCTTACACACACACATACACACATACACATACACATACACACATGCACGGAGGACGTTACCCTGGTAACTTGTGGGTCCTAGGAAAACTCTGAATTCAAACCAAGTGTAAATAAATAAAGTCAACGCGGTGGCCTAATGTCGGTAGCAGTCAGACAGCAAGGGGATCTATCCCCTTTTCACTAGCGCTAGATCAAGGAGATTGTTTTAGCATCTGGGATCGAGCGGCAGTCCAGCCATCAGCTCCTTACTTTACCGCACACATCCCTGTACTACTCATACGCTGAGTTGACAAGGGCCGGTATCGAATCAGGAACCTTGTGGTTCCTTGCTGAGGGAGTCTATCCTCTTTCACTAGTGCTAGACCAAGAAGATTGTTTTTTTGCTTGTGAGCTGGAGCACCACACCGACCATTCTTACTTTACCTTACAGATCCCTGCGCCACTCATACGCTGAGTTGACGAGGGCCGGTATCGAATCAGGAAACCTTGTGGTTCCTAGGCGGGCGCTCTACCGACTGAACTAAACCGGACTATGGTAAAAAGAAAAACTCTGAATTCAAATCAAGTCAACGCGGTGGTCTAATGTCGGTAGCAGTCAGACAGCGAGGGGGTCTATCCCCTTTTCACTAGCGCTAGACATAGAAAATTGTTTAAGCATCTGGGGTGGGGCGGCACTCCTGCCATCAGCTCCTCACTTTACCGCACACATCCCTGTACTACTCATACGCTGAGTTGACAAGGGCCGGTATCGAATCAGGAACCTTGTGGTTCCTTGGTGAGGGAGTCTACCCTCTTTCGCTAGTGCTAGACCAAGAAGACCATTTTTTTGCGTATGAGCTGGAGCACCACACCGACCATTCTTACTTTACCTTACAGATCCCTGCGCTACTCATACGCTGAGTTGACGAGGGCTGGTATCGGACCAATTCAAAATATGGATTTTGTAACATAAGTGCATATGCATAAAATTAAGTATACTTAACAGATATACGTCATAAATGTTTTATCACATAAAAGTATTATCCATATAAGTAAATTATATATATATATATATATATATATATATTATATATATTGATGATATAGGTAAAAAGGAAAACTCTGAATTCAAACCAAGTGTAAATAAATAAAGTAAAGTCAACGCGGTGGCCTAATGTCGGTAGCAGTCAGACAGCGAGGGGGTCTATCCCCTTTTCACTAGCACTAGACCAAGGAGATTGTTTAAGCATCTGGGATGGAGCGGCACTCCTGCCATCAGCTCCTTACTTTACCGCACATATCTCTGTACTAATCATACGCTGAGTTGGCGAGGGCCGGTATCGAATCAGGAACCTTGTGGTTCCTTGGTGAGGGAGTCTATCCTCTTTCACTAGTGCTAGAGCAAGAAGATTGTTTTTTTGCGACTGAACTAAACCGGACTATGGTCTAATGTCGGTAGCAGTCAGACAGCGAGGGAATCTATCCCCTTTTCACTAGCACTAGACATAGAAGATTGTTTAAGCATCTGGGGGTGGAGCGGCACTCCTGCCATCAGCTCCTCCTTGTGGTTCCTTGGTGAGGGAGTCTATCTTCTTTCACTAGTGCTAGACCAAGAAGATTGTTTTTTTTGCGTGTGAGCTGGAGCACCACACCGACCATTCTTACTTTACCTTACAGATCCCTGCGCTACTCATACGCTGAGTTGACAAGAACCGGTATCGAATCAGGAACCTTGTGTTTCTGAGGCGAGCGCTCTACCGACTGAGCTAAAACGGCCATAACGTTTAAAAACTGTTTTTTTTTTTGTTGCGTCGTATCCTGCTCGTGGCGGAGGTGTTGGGTATATCTAAATAGCCTACTCCACGCTTAAATGTTCTTCGCTTGTGTTGTTGATATCTTTACGTGATTTCCAAAACGCTGTGTGTGTTTGCGATCGTCTTGACTTTCATGTAATGTCAGTGTCGGATTCGTTGTTCCCGGGCAAAGATGTTTGCTTAACCAATTCCCTTGAATGTTCCCGCGCTCTTAAGATGTTAACTTCGTTGGAAACGGCCTTCTTTCAGTGCTTAGCTTGTTTTTCGGTGTTGATAAACGTTACGCCAATTTAATCATCTGATATATATATATATATATATATATATATATATATATATATATAATGGAGATTGTGTGTTTTTCTGTTTGTAACAGAAACTATATTACTACGCAAGTCACAATTCCCTTAGTTATTTACGTTACATTCGCCGTGACTTTATTTATCTAAAACTCAATTACTATTAAAATTGTTTTACGTTAATACTGTTGGCCTTATCTACATGATATTTACCGCGTTCCCCACTTGTACGGGTCAGGCACAAAGTCCCTATTAACGTGGGACCACCCACAAACCGAAGCTCATGGAGTGGCAGGTGAAAAATTGCGTCGATCCCGTCGGCATTCCCCTCAAGGGGGGCGCCTCAGGCACTGGGCAATAAACCCAGCCCTGCCCCTTTAAATCAAGGGGGCAGGTGTTACCTGGGGGGATGGCCCCCTGGGATCGACGCCGTTAATTATAGCACTCCCCACCCGTTGGGCGGGGCTACATAGTAATACCATGAAATCGTATTTATATATACAACAAAATAGTAGTTTACAGTGTTAATAGGAAGGCTAATTTGCATATTGATATCAGAAATTTGATTTTATAAAATATGTGCTTAGTATTATTGATTTCTAATTGTTTGGTTTTATCTTAATGAATATAACTAAATATCTCGGGTATAAATCTTAAACGAAATATATTAACAAGAAGAAATAACTGTAATTGTAATTTTTTTCTTTACTTCCTATTTTAGCTAAATAGTTAAATTAGGAAAATTTAGTATTGAAAGACGGGAGTGATGGAAGAGTAAGTTTCAGTTCTGTTTTTCGATTATACCCACCTCTTTTTCAATTTTTTTAATCTGCATTCTTATTTAGCTTCATCAGTCGTTCTAATTTGATATGATATTTTATTGCATTAAAACTTAAATACTTGCACCCGGAGGGGGCATATATTTGCTAGTATATTTAAATAAATAACAAAAGACTTAGAGATCTTGCTTTATAGACTATTTCAGGGAGCTTAGACAAAAATGTCTAATTCTCCCGACTCATCAGATGCGAATGATGAATTCTTTATTTTTAAGGCATTTGAAAACAGATTTTTTTCCCCTTCCTTTTAAATTGTCCTGTCCTGCTCAGCTGTAGAATAATAAAAATAGGAATAAAAATACAAATAATAGTAAACAATAATAATAAAACCAAAAATATCTGACCACTTGTCGGTAATTTGTCAGGAGTTACTGTTAATTCAATTAATTCAGAATTCAGGGCCACCCCTGTTCACTTATTTAGTAGTTTATGTTTAACTTAATTTATTTTATTTTCTTTCCATATCGCTTCAAATATACACACCCCTACATACCTATACACACTTATACATATACATACATATATATATACACACACACATACACACACACACACACACATACATATATATACACACATACACACACATATATACATATATATACATATATATACACATACACACATATACACATATATATACATACACACATATATATATATATAAACACACACACATACATATATATATATATATATATATATATATATATATATATATATATAAAACACACACACACACACACACACACATATATATATATATATATTTATATTTATATCCTTTTATTATTTTTTTTTTTTTACTGTGTTTCTTCTTATTTCTAGTCTTTTAATTCTGCTCATTTTGTGCACACTTTTACAACTATTTCCCCAGGGAATCGGTCCCCCATCTAAGCCACACCTCATCCAAAGCATAGAACTCCCCGCCTCATTCAAAGAAACTAATCCTGCCCATCTCAAACTAAGAAACACACCCTCCCTCCCCCAAATTGATAGATTTATAAGCGATGTTACTTTGGGAAATTCTCAGTAAGAGTCATGTTCTTGTGATTACCTGAAGATGCCGTATTAATACGGTTGAAATAAATTATTGTAATGAAGCAAGTTTAGAGTTTTTCTTCATTTACTAAATTTCTTGATCTGTCCTTTTACTCACTGGTATTAGGCACATTGAGCTCTCCTTATGGTCTACCTGCATCAGCTTGGTTAAACCACACATGGAAAGATCCTAACTACAGAAAAAAACTATATATATATATATATATATATATATATATATATATATATATATATATATATGTCTCCTTTTTTCTTTCGTTTTAGTGTTTAAATAGTTGATCGTAGTTGAATAAAGTATGATAATGTTTAAGTTTTTATATAAAATTAGTTGTACCAAAAATTTGTTTATATATATATATATATATATATATATATATATATATATATATATTGTTATCTATCTTCTCTCTCTCTCTATATATATATATATATAATATATACATATACCCACATATATTGTGTAGGTGTATATACATATATTATATGTATATAGAGAAGATAGATAACAACATTATATATATATATATATATATATATATATATATATATATATATATAAGTTAAGAGTTAGGAAATGAATCTATACTTATATATATATATATATATATATATATAACTGATGTCTACCAAGTCCGTGATCTCTTTAAAATTTTAATATATTTAAAGATTTAAAGTGCACAGGAACGTTATGGACACCTTGTATATATATATATATATATATATATATATATATATATATATATATATATATATATACAGAAAGAGATAAAGGGGGTGATGTTCGCATTTATTGATGGGACCCTAACGGGATTCGACTTTGAAAATAGATGCTCCATACATGAGACCTTGTGTCACATCCTGCCTGTGATTGGGTAAATATCTACCACTTCATCTCAATCCTGTTTTGAAGAATGGTTCGGGGGCGGGGTTGAAACAACAGTATAAAGTGAGTGGTATTTTTCTGTGACCACCTTTCTGTCTTTTTCCCCTTTTCCTGACGTAAACTCATCTCCGTTAACTCTCTTCAATATCCCACCACACCACACTGTTTGAAACCGGTATCTTCCTTCCTGTTTATCTACACAACAATAACACTGTGAATCTATTTCCGAACTTATTGTTACCCTTCCTTCTCTGTTCACTTTTCCCAGAAAAAGTTCTTTATTATTTTTTTCGTATTTTCTTTGTTTCGATTTAACCGGAAAATTCTATTTCCGTTTTCCCCTTCTTTTAAATATCTTCGATATACAGCAATGGCAACAATGTTTTGAAATAAATTCATTCTTAATGGAGACTCAAATTTTGTTTATAAACATTTTTCTAGCTAACCCATAGATGACACCCTAACAGCCTACTACTATTCCAGGTCAGATTGGACCTAGGAGCAATGGTAATTAAAGGGTGCTCTACATTCCCCAGACCCTCAAAACTGGAACCTCACCATCAGATAGAATTTAACGTCATACCACTGCCTTCTAGCACCCATATGATAAAAATCGTTTAGACTTGCTAGCGTTTGGGCAGTCATATAGGTGCTAGTGTTGTATACTCATACACATATACCCATGTTGGGTACATACACAAGTGTTCTTTTACTGGAGAGAGGGAGAGAGATAGACACAGGTAGATAGAGAGATGCATAACTTACTTCTTTGGCCATTGGTGATCTCAAGTCGTTTCTATTTTTCTCTCTGACTTCTATTTCTCTGTTCTTGCTGGTTGGTCATCCTTGATTCATTTCTTCTTCTAGGTCAGTCTTGTTGCCAAGACATTCATCAACCACAAAACCATATCATTTATTCAAACCTTTATTTACTTAACTAACATCTCTAACGAAACACAGCACGCATGCGCAGGTGAGCCCCACCTAAGGCAGATAGGCCTTATCTGCCCGACGCCCAAACTTAAACTGAGAGCCAACCAGGTCCCACGTGACTTCACGTATTTCGCGGGCTTTCTGTAATATTCCATGGAAAGTCCCGCCCGTGATATGTGTCATTTAATGCCGGCAAAGTTTTGATATAAATTCATTCTTAATGAATGATGAAAATGAAGGAAGAGACAAAGAAAGAAAGAAGAGAAAAAGAGATTAGAAAAGAAATATATAAAGAAAGCAAGAAGGAAAAGATGAAAGAAAAGAAAAGAAGAAAAAAAAAGCAAGAAGGAAAAGAAGAAAGAAAGAGAGAAAGAATAGAGAAAGAGAGAAAAAAGGAAAAAAATAATGAAGGAGAAGAAATGGAAAAAGAAATAAAGAAAAAATGAAGGAAGATACAAAGAAAGAAAGAAACGAAATAAACCCATGGATTATTATGTATGTGGCGCTGTTGAGAAAGACACAATTGCCATGCCAGTACTACAAAAGCTCAGTTAATCGACAAGATTAAGGTAGTTTTTGAGTCCCTTTCCAGGGAAACTGTAACATCAGCTTGCTCCAGGTTCCGGAGCAGGATTGAGGCTGTGATCGACGCTAATGGGGGTTATTTGAGTGAAACTTGTTGACAGTGGTGTAATTTCCGTACCTGTTGAATTTCGTTACAATCCATTACATTTTGTAGTTACCAAGCACTTTTTCTTTTTCTTTATGAAACTATCAAATTTCTCCTGAACACCCTATATATATATATATATATATATATATATATATATATGTGTGTGTGTGTGTGTGTGTGTATTTGGGCAGCATTCTTTCATTTATACATGTGGAATTAAATAAAAGGCAGGTCTCCTGTTTAAAGATTTTATTGGTGATTTTTTCAAGTTTTCTGGCCAACTTTTTTTTATATTTGGATGGAATTCGTGGTTTAGTCCACTGAAGTTCATATCCCGAGTACTTTGGGCACTTCGAAGTGCCATCATCAGAGGTGATGTGTTCCAGTTTTTTTTTCAAAGTATATTAATGGATGTGGAGGCTGGAAGTAGGAGAATCGACAGGAAAAGTGTTATAAGCATTTTAGAATATATATATATATATATATATATATATATATATATATAGCACAATATTAAAAAGATGTAACATTGTCACGTTGTCCGTATGAATGAGAACAGACTTCCAAAGAAGATTTTATACGGCCAATTACCAAATGCTAAGCGTTCTATTGGACGTCCTCACTTACGCTACAAGGACAAATTGATGGACAATTTGAAACGCCTCGATATTGACCTGAAAACTTGGGAAGATCTAGGCATCGGATTGGAAGGAATGGTGTAAGACATGTTTCGCTAGACTAAAGAGCTTTGAACAAAATAGACTGAAGCATAGAGATCGGCTCCGCCTAACTTTAAAACAAAAACATTTAAATCCAGCCTTGGTGCATTTCGTTTGTCAGTGTGGCTTCATGGCTCCCGAACACCCTTAATATATACACATTCACGATCATCAGATCATGCTTTTTGTACAAAATTAATGAAGATTTTATTTATATTCTCGGAGATATTTAAATCTTAGGATCTGATTGTAAGAGAAGGGAAAGTCATTGGTGGCATTTGTGATTAAAACATAAATCAATCATATAAGACCAAAACAATCAGTGGATCTGCGAGACTAACTTTTTATTATAGCCCTCTACCCAGGCAACGCTGGGTAGCCGATTCTAGTCTTCTATAAATTGTATAATTATTTAATTTTCTCTGAATTTTATGATCATTTTTATATTTCAATATTTCAATACTTCTTATAGATAATAGGGTAATGGCAAGCGCCTTTCATCTATCAAGAGAAGCGTGATCTCAAGTCCTTTAGCATCAACCCTGTCAGCTGGGGAGAATTTGGCTGAGGACTGCCTTCCGTAACGAGGTATTCCTGCTTGAAGCCACCTTAACGCCACACCATAAAGCTAAGAGGTAAAAGAGAAAGCAACAACAACAGAGCACCGGTATCTTCATTGGTATGATGTTAAACTTTATCTGATGGTGAAGTTCCAATTCTAGAACTCTGGGGCATGTGGAGTACCCCTTCATCAACATTACTCCTAGGCCCACTCTAATCCAGAGTCGTAGTACCTGTTAGGGCCAGATTCTATGGGTTGAATAGAAAAAAAAAGTTTACAAAATGTATTATCTGCGTTATTCGGACAATTGTCCTCATCTTCATTGTTATCTGTACAATGTTTCGGCCGATATGCCCTCCGGCCTTCTTCAGATATTTCTTCTCGGACTCGGGAACCTTATTTTCGGACTCGGGAACCTTCTCGGACTCGGGAACCTCTTTTGGAACTCGGGAACCTTCTTGTCGTAATCGGGAGCCATCACGGAACTTTGAACCTAACCCTTTATTCAGTCCACGGGGGTATCCTGTTCTTATTCCGCTAACCATAGCTGGGGTAGGAGCTGTGTTAATTATTTTTTTAACTGTCTCTACTCAGGATTGAACTCGGGATCCAGAGATAACTGTCACTTAGAACTGTCTTAACCTAACTACCTTATCCACTAGGCTAAAAATAAACCTAAATACTTGTGGTAGTCGGGAACCTTCTTGTCGTAATCGGGAGCCATCACAGAACTTTGAACCTAACCTTTATTCAGTCCACGGGGGTATCCTGTTCCCATTCCGCTAACCATAAAGTTGTACAGATAACAATGAAGATGAGGTCAATAGTCCGAATAACGCAGATAATACTAATCATCAAGCCTCATCTCAAGCATTCCGAGAAATAGTATTTTAAAAATGTGTTTAAAAAATATAAAGTTTTAAAAACTTGAGTACCCGTCAAGAATGAATAAAACAAAACTTCTTCGGCATAAAATAACCTAACAGCAGTTGACGTGCCGTAAAATCCAACCAACCTGCCAACTGGACAGTTTATAAAAAAATCGAAGAACGAAAAAATAAATAACATTTCATTTTATGTCTAATATAGTAAAAATATTGCCAGTAACATTAAAGATATTAGTGGTCGAAACTGTTTTTCAAACATTGGCCCGCCATGTCGGCTGAGGCGTTAGAATGCACCGACTGCACCTCTGCAGAGGGGTAAGACTCCCCCAATGGGGCTACCTGTTGGCCGTGGGTGGCGACCCGTGATGCTTAAGGATAGAGCCCAGGTGGATGAGCAGTTCATGATATGCAATACTCCACTTTGGCCCTATCTTGGGCTAGACGGGCGGTCGGAGAGGCCCCCTCCGATCAATCGGCTGTTCACGTCAAGCCCTAGCACCTATATGATTTTCCCAACCCTATTGCCCTTATGGCAAGCCCCAACCCCTTTTTATCATATGGATGCTAGAAGGCGGTGGCTGCGGGTCTACATGTCCTGGGAATGACGTTAAACTCTATCTGATGGTGAGGTTCCAGTTCTGGAGGTTTGGGGAATGTGGAGCACCCCTTCAACACCATTGCTCCCTGGTCCACTCTGACCTGGAGTGGTAGTACCTGTTAGGGTCCCATCTATGGGTTAAATAGAAAAATGTATTTATAAAAAAATTGTGTTATCCATTACGAATTGATTTATTTCAAAACTTTATCGGCATTAAATGACCCACTGAGGTGGATATGCCGTAAAACAAAACAAAACAAACCAAAATGCAATGCCGGTGATGAATAAATAACAGACGACAAAGATAGGAACGTTTCGCCCGTCAATTGGACCGTAAAAAATCTTAATCTGGGCTTAAAAAAAAAAAAAGAAATGCTATTGCAGTCTCCTTGAAGATTTTTGTGGCGACTAGCACTTTTGTTTTTTGGTTGATTTTTGTTTTTCATATGCCTCCATTTTTTTTTTTTTTTATCTCCTAGCCAAACCGGCAAGTTGAAAAAAAAAAAAAAAAAAAAAAAGACACAGAGAACACCAAATCAAACCGCATTTCTTCTTTTTCTTTTTCTTCGTCTTCTTCCTATCCTTCTTCTTCTTCTCCTTCTTCTTCTAATTATTATTATTATTATTATTATTATTATTATTATTATTATTATATTATTATTCTTCTTCTTCTTCTTCTTCTTCTTCTTATTATTATTATTATTATTATTATTATTATTATTATTATTATTATTATTATCTCTTCTTCTTCTTCTTCTTCTTCTTCTTCTTCTTCTTCTTCTTCTTCTTCTAATCATTATTATTATTATTATTATTATTATCCCTTTAAGTCTTCTTCTTCTTCTTCTTCTTTCTTCTTCTTTTCTTCTTCTTCTTCTTCTTCTCTTCTTCTTCTTCTTCTTCTTCTTCTTCTTCTTCTTCTTCTTCTTCTTCTTCTTCTTCTTCTTCTTCTTCTTCTCTTCTTTTCTTCTTCTTCTTCTTCTTCTTCTTCTTCTTCTTCTTCTTCTTCTTCTTCTTCTTCTTCTTCTTCTTCTTCTTCTTCTTCTTCTTCTTCTTCTTCTTCTATTTTCCTTCTTCTTCTTCTTCTTCTTCTTCTTCTTCTTCTTCTTCTTCTTCTTCTTCTTTCTATAATTTTCCTTCTTCTTCTTCTAACCCCCTTTAAGTCTTCTTCTTCTCTTCTTCTTTGACCCAGGGTGGTGGAGGTGGGGGAGGCATAATGGGTGTTTGTGGGTAGAACGGAGAGCAATGTCGTCGTTACATCAAATCTTTTTCGCAGACGGTCTTTCTTTCTTTTCTTTTCTTTTTTCTTTTATAATTTTTCCTTTTTTCCTAACATCAACGGCAAGAGAGAAAGAGCAGCGGTCTGACATAATATCCCGACGTGTTATGCTTGCTGAATCTCAAGGGTATTATAGCATTTGACACTTTCTTGTCTCAACGTGCTTCAGGAGCTGAAGCGGTTACAGTTATTGCTCTTGTATCACTTGTACCATTTCTCCGAATAACGTCGACGCCTAAACAAGGCCATTTTTTTTCATATCATAAAGGAAGCTTAAAAGTAAAAGATAAAAAAAAAGAGGTTAAAACTATCCGGTTTCGACCGCGGGATCAATTTGTTTATTTTTGCTTGAATAAAAATTAAATTTCATATTTACATCCTTGTGCAAATTAATTGAAACGACTTTATTTCATCATATGGTCAGTTGTAGACCCACTGGAGTGACAAGGTGAAATCGATTTCTTTTTATTTCTTTTATCATATAGGTGCTAGAAGGCAGTGTCTGTCCTAGGTAGTGAGGTTCCAATTCTGGACTTCTGGGAAGTGTGGAGTACCACTTCATTGTCATAACTTCCATGTCCATTCTAACTCGGTTTATTGAAACAACTTGAATGAAACTTGAAACAACAAATTGAATTTCACCATATGGTCAGTTGTAGACCCACTGGAGTGACAAAGTGTAGTCGATTTCATTTTTTAATTCATATCATAAAGGGAGAAGTTAAAACTATCCGGTTTCGGCCGGGGGATCAGTTTGTTTATTTTTGCTTGAATTAACATTACATTTCATATTTACCCCCCTTCTGCAAATTAATTAAGACAACCGCTTTAGTTTCCTTTCTTTCATCCTACGGTCAGTTTTAAACCCACTGGAGTTACATTGTATAATCTATTTCCATTTTTCTCTCAGATTAGGTCGGTTGAAATGGTGAATAAGATGAATCTATTTTCGGGTAGCATGATGAAATTTGTTTGACCATGCTTGTATCAGATTTTTTTATTACGCCCAAACACTATAGTCTCGACTGTCAATTAGTTGTCCTACGACAATTCTCTTCGATGGACGTGGACCATATGACCTTTAGGCACCCCTTTTGCGATCTCGATTCATTTTTTTCCATTCACACCCTTAAAATCCGCTTAATTGTTATGGGACGAATTTTGGATGTTTTTTTAAATTATAAAACTAACCCTAACCCTAACCCTAACCCCTAACAAACAACTGGATTTTGACGGTGTAAAATGAGAAAAATGTCCCCAATTGTAAGGGGCACACAAAGCCTAAACCATGTGAAGTGGTTGCCTGTCCCACAGAAAGAGAGTTAGAATTTCCAGGGCTCCCAATTACTCTAGCCCTCTACTGGCGAAAATCTGCCGCAAGGGAAGATATGTCTTCTGGACCCCACATCGATCCAAACAGGGGCAGAAAATTGTTACTGGGTTCTCCATTAGCAAAGGATTAAACACACGTTAGGACAATCTATGGCTACATAATATTTGGTAGTGTTATCCATTAGCGAAGGAAAAATCACAAGTTTGAACAATTTATGATTACTTGATATTTCGTAGGGTTATCCATTAGCAAAGTACTAATCACAATTTAGGGCAATTATAATTACTTGATACTTGGTAGAGTATTCATTAGCAAAGGACTAATCACAAGTTTGAACAATTTATTATTACTTAATATTTGGTAGGGTATCCATTAGCAAAGGACTAATCACAAGTTTGAACAATTTATGACTACTTAATATTTGGTAGAGTTATACATTAGCAAAGGACTAATCACAAGTTTGGACAATTTATGATTACTTGATATTTCGTAAGGTTATCCATGAGCAAAGGACTAATGAAAAGTTCAGACAATTTATGACTAGTATTATCTGCATTATTCGGACTATTGTCCTCATCTTCATTGTTATTTGTACAACGTTTCGGCCGATATACCCTCTGGCCGAAATGTTGTACAAATTACAATGAAGATGAGGACAATAGTCCGAATAACGCAGATAATACTAATCTTCAAGCCTCGTCTCAAACATTCAGAGAAATGATTTATGACTACATAATATTTGGTAGGGTTATCCATAGTACTAATGAAAAGTTAAGACAATTTATACTACATAATATTTCGTAGGGCTATCCATTAGCAAAGGGCTAATCACAAAGTTTGAACAATTTATTATTACTTGATATTTCGGAAGGTTATCCATGAGCAAAGGACTAATGAAAAGTTAAGACAATTTATGACTACATAATATTTCGTAGGGCTATCCATTAGCAAAGGGCTAATCACAAGTTTGAACAATTTATTATTACTTGATATTTCGGAAGGTTATCCATGAGCAAAGGACTAATGAAAAGTTAAGACAATTTATGACTACATAATATTTCGTAGGGCTATCCATTAGCAAAGGGCTAATCACAAGTTTGAACAATTTATTATTACTTGATATTTTGGAAGGTTATCCATGAGCAAAGGACTAATGAAAAGTTAAGACAATTTATGACTACATAATATTTGGTAGGGTTATCCATTAGCAAAGGACTAATCACAAGTTAGAACAATTTTTGACTACATAATATTTTGTAGGGCAATCCATTAGCAAAGGACTAATGAAAAGTTAAGACAATTTATTACTACATAATATTTCGCATGGTTATCCATTAACAGAGTACTAATGAAAAGTTAAAACAATTTATGACTACCTAATAGTTGGTAGGGTTATCCATTAGCAAAGGACTAATGAAAAGTTAAGACAATTTATTACTACATAATATTTCGTAGGGTTGTAACCATTAGCATCAATTACCACCTGTCAGTTTCTTGTGATTCTTTCAACAAATGATTGACAGCAATCATGATGAACGATTGTGATTCAATTTCTTTGTGATATCGAAAATTAGCAGCAATCAATCATCGCGTGCCACAATTTGACCTTTTTTAAAAAAACAAACTCAGACAATTGCTTGCAAGCCATTAGCAAAGGACTAATCAAAAAGGAACAAAGTATAAGGGCAGCAGCTGAACGAATTCAGGAATATAATTTATTTATTACTAAATCACAAAGGAGCACAGTATAAGGGCGAGAACCTTGTGGTTTCTAGCCGTACGCTCTACCGACTGAGCTTAAATTAATGAAATGTATTAAATCAAAAAGACTAACGAAATTAAATAAGAATGCATAGAAAAAGAATACATTTATTTTAATTATATCTTAATTGGTTTCTATATAAAATCATCCATAGGATTGATATTAATACGTTGGAAAATAAAACAATAATATCAGAGATCAATAACACCAAGTAAATATTTATTAAGCCCGGTTTTGTTAAAACCAGTATCCAAATTAACCACATCCTATATTATGTAAACCTTTTCAAAATCGGGAGGATAAAAGCTTTTAATCTTGCATCGTTACTCGGTGATCAGAGAAAACTAGAGGAAAGTGGTTCTCTAGTTTTATTTAAAATAAAAAGTAAAGAGACAACTTTTCCTTTATTTTAAAACTAGCAATATGCGCCCTCCGCCGGGCGTAAATATTTAAGTTTTAATGTAATGAAATATCAGGGTTTTATAAGTTGCTTGAAGTATTGTGTTTATATTGGTTGGTTTTGAAGGCTATCACAATGCAAGTGTAAAGAAAAATAAAGTAACTATGGTGTTGTTTGTTAACCTGTGTAATGAAATATATTCAAAAAGACTAACGAAATTAAATAAGAATGCATAGAAAAAGAATACATTTATTTTAATTATATCTTAATTGGTTTCTATATAAAATCATCCATAGGATTGATATTAAAACGTTGGAAAATAAAACAATAATATCAGAGATCCATAACACCAAGTAAATATTTATTAAGCCCGGTTTTGTTAAAACCAGTATGCAAATTACACCATGTAAACCTTTTCAAAATCGGGAGGATAAAATCTTTTAATCTTGCAGCTGAATGAATTCAGGAAAATTTTTTATTTATTACTAAGTTAGGTGTCTCTTAGGGATGTACTGAAAACAATGCCTGTTTGTCATTTTCTCAAACATATGAATCAAATGTGACGATTTTACAAACCCAGATTAAATCTTATCCCAGAACTGGCATAAGACCAGGATTTTCTTTGGGATATTAAATCAAGGAGTGTAGAATACGCCCACTGCACCTCTGTAAAGGGATAAGACTCTATCCACCACTGGGGCCACCGGTTGGCCGTGGGTGATGACCCGTGATGCTTAATGATGGAATTAATTTGTCTGAGAAGTCGATGAACCGTACCCTCCTTCCCTTGGTCCTTAGACAGACGGTTGGGGAAACTCCCTCTGATCAATCGGCTGGTCATGTTAAGCCCTAGCACCTAGCATCATATGATTGTCCCAACCCTAATGTTATTATGGCAAACTCCCAACCATTTTACCCACAAAAGAAAAAAAAACCCACAAAAATATTAAAATAGATGTATCTAAAAACAAACAAACAAACAAAAAACAACAATAATACATATAATTTTATTTATTTTATTTTAAGACATTTGATTTTTTTTCTTCAAATTTAAATCTGAAAATCTATGAAATAGCAGAAATGGTCACTACGAGAATAGGCTCAGTCCTAATTATTAATCATCCTCCACACATTAATTATTTGTTGTGTTTTTGTAAATAAAAAAAATGTAATTTGTGAAAATAAACATATTTTTTTCTTTCTATGAATGAAGATATATTTTGTGAGATAAAAGGAAGATGTATGTATATACAACAATAAAGATAGATGTATGCACAAGAAATTGAAATACTCTCCAAAGTATTTACAGAACAAACTTTGTATGAAATAGCAGAAGTGGTCACTACTAAAATAGTCTCACTCCTAATTAGTGATCATCATCCACACATTAATACATTGATTAATTAATTGTTGTTTTTTGTAAAAAAATGTAATGTGTGAAAATAAACATACTTCTTTCTTCTTTCTTTTTATCTCATTTCTACTGTAGTCTTCTGCTTTCTGATCACTAATTAGGAGTGAGACTATTTTAGTAGTGACCACTTCTGCTATTTCATACAAAGTTTGTTCTGTAAATACTTTGGAGAGTAATTTCAATTTCTTGTGCATACATCTATCTTTATTGTTGTATATACATACATCTTCCTTTTATCTCACAAAAATATCTTCATTCATAGAAAGAAAAAATATGTTTATTTTCACAAATTACATTTTTTTTATTTACAAAAACAACAAATAATTAATGTGTGGAGGATGATTAATAATTAGGACTGAGCCTATTCTCGTAGTGACCATTTCTGCTATTTCATAGATTTTCAGATTTAATTTGAAGAAAAAAAATCAAATGTCTTAAATAAAATAAATAAAATTATATGTATTATTGTTGTTTTTTGTTTGTTTGTTTTGTTTTTAGATACATCTATTTTAATATTTTTGTGGGTTTTTTTTTCTTTTGTGGGTAAAATGGTTGGGAGTTTGCCATAATAACATTAGGGTTGGGACAATCATATGATGCTAGGTGCTAGGGCTTAACATGACCAGCCGATTGATCAGAGGGAGTTTCCCCAACCGTCTGTCTAAGGACCAAGGGAAGGAGGGTACGGTTCATCGACTTCTCAGACAAATTAATTCCATCATTAAGCATCACGGGTCATCACCCACGGCCAACCGGTGGCCCCAGTGGTGGATAGAGTCTTATCCCTTTACAGAGGTGCAGTGGGCGTATTCTACACTCCTTGATTTAATATCCCAAAGAAAATCCTGGTCTTATGCCAGTTCTGGGATAAGATTTAATCTGGGTTTGTAAAATCGTCACATTTGATTCATATGTTTGAGAAAATGACAAACAGGCATTGTTTTCAGTACATCCCTAAGAGACACCTAACTTAGTAATAAATAAAAAATTTTCCTGAATTCATTCAGCTGCAAGATTAAAAGATTTTATCCTCCCGATTTTGAAAAGGTTTACATAATATATGGTGTGGTTAATTTGCATACTGGTTTTAACAAAACCGGGCTTAATAAATATTTACTTGGTGTTATGGATCTCTGATATTATTGTTTTATTTTCCAACGTTTTAATATCAATCCTATGGATGATTTTATATAGAAACCAATTAAGATATAATTAAAATAAATGTATTCTTTTTCTATGCATTCTTATTTAATTTCGTTAGTCTTTTTGAATATATTTCATTACACAGGTTACAAACAACACCATAGTTACTTTATTTTTCTTTACACTTGCATTGTGATAGCCTTCAAAACCAACCAATATAAACACAATACTTCAAGCAACTTATAAAACCCCTGATATTTCATTACATTAAAACTTAAATATTTACGCCCGGCGGAGGGCGCATATTGCTAGTTTTAAAATAAAGGAAAAGTTGTCTCTTTACTTTTTATTTTAAATAAACTAGAGAACCACTTTCCTCTAGTTTTCTCTGATCACCGAGTAACGATGCAAGATTAAAAGCTTTTTATCCTCCCGATTTTGAAAAGGTTTACATAATATAGGATGTGGTTAATTTGGATACTGGTTTTTAACAAAACCGGGCTTAATAAATATTTACTTGGTGTTATTGATCTCTGATATTATTGTTTTATTTTCCAACGTATTAATATCAATCCTATGGATGATTTTATATAGAAACCAATTAAGATATAATTAAAATAAATGTATTCTTTTTCTATGCATTCTTATTTAATTTCGTTAGTCTTTTTGATTTAATACATTTCATTAATTTAAGCTCAGTCGGTAGAGCGTACGGCTAGAAAACCACAAGGTTCTCGCCCTTATACTGTGCTCCTTTGTGATTTAGTAATAAATAAATTATATTCCTGAATTCGTTCAGCTGCTGCCCTTATACTTTGTTCCTTTTTGATTAGTCCTTTGCTAATGGCTTGCAAGCAATTGTCTGAGTTTGTTTTTTTAAAAAAGGTCAAATTGTGGCACGCGATGATTGATTGCTGCTAATTTTCGATATCACAAAGAAATTGAATCACAATCGTTCATCATGATTGCTGTCAATCATTTGTTGAAAGAATCACAAGAAACTGAGGTG
>CM042164.1:9152815-9157378 GCA_023376005.1 Doryteuthis pealeii | reverse complement strand
GTTATATAAGGAATGGATTATATATATTATATATGTTCTATACTTATATTTTATATATTATTATTATTTAGTATACGCTTATAATATTTAAAATGCGTTCAAGAGAACTTGTGCTTCCCGAAACGTGTTTCATCTATTCTTTCTCTTCACTGAATGTAAGCCTATTTCAGTGTAACATCGTTTTGTTTTTTTCATTATAGTCTTCTTAATTCATTTACTTTGTCGATTTTATATTTTTTCCATTTCTATTTTCAACTATAATCTGGTTCGCTATGAAAGAAAGACTTTTACATTTTGAATTGTTTATCTTCCCTTTTGCTGATCGATATCTCATTACACACCTTTAACGGATTTACCTATAAACTATGCGGCTACTTTATTTTTTACAGGGGACTTGTATTACATGAACTTGTTTGAATAATTTCTATATACAATCTTTCCTTATACAATATTTTAACTTACTTTTCTATAACTTTACATTCTAAGAAGCTTGTTGTAGTCTTATTTATTCCTATAATGCTTCTGACTTATTTTTCAAAAATTGGAAAAATGAGGTTCATTTTTATTTTTAAATAACATTTCATGGTTGATTTCTTTTAGATAAAATTCATATTATTTTTATAGCAGGACAGCAACAATTTTTAAGTTTTTGTTTTTTTATA
Organism: Doryteuthis pealeii; assembly: GCA_023376005.1. Lineage (NCBI taxonomy): Eukaryota > Metazoa > Mollusca > Cephalopoda > Myopsida > Loliginidae > Doryteuthis > Doryteuthis pealeii. The sequence continues at coordinate 9,156,716 of CM042164.1, read as the reverse complement.
TAATTCCAACGTTTTTGAACTAGCTAGCCGTTCTTTTTTACTTTAACGCTCTTTTTTCCCGTCTAGTGTTTTGTTGATTTGACCGACTTCTCTACTGGGGCTTGCGGGGTGATACATGTTTATAGGATGTCTGGTGATGCGGGACCGGGGTCAGATCTTTAGTTGGAGTGTTTTATCTGCGTCTGTGGTGCTTTTCGGTTTAAAGCCGTCAAGAGATATTGGCTGCGGCCTTGAAACGGTTTGCTATTCATCTTTCTCCTTCTCTGCATGAGCCTATTTCGAGTTTATATTGAGCATGGCGTGTTGTTTTTTTCAATTATATCTTATCCATATAATAATTATGTAGTTATTATATATATATATGTTTTTTTTATATATTATATATGCATATTAACTGATACTGATAGGTATATGCAGTTCGTGTCGCGGCTATTGCTTCTAAATTAATTTTAGTTACGAACTTGATGTAATTGGGACAGGATATTCATTTGAATTATAAAATATAAAAAAATGAATGGAATGAATAGATGGAGTTATTTCTTTTTATATTTTGTTCCAAGAGACCTCCGCTTATCTTGCCCTCACCGCTATAAAATATGGTAAAAAGTAAAAAGGATTTTCTGTTAGCGAGGTCCATTTAATAGATAAAATAAAAATCTTTTTTCACATCATATGGGATCTCTCTAATTTGATAGAAATGATATGAAATATTAATTATTATATAAAAATATTTTGGAGAAGTATATTATTCATGTCTTATCCTTTTTGTAGTTATGTGATGAATGTAATGGGTATCGAATTTTTCTATCTAAATGCTGTATCTAATCCTATTTGCGCGTTAAAAAATTGCGATACATAGTGTTATTAATCCTTTTTTGAAATTTTGAGATAAAAACCGGCAATCGTGAAAGATTGTATATGAATAACTTTTGTACAGTCTGTAAAAGATGACAATAAATTAAATAAAATAAAATATTATTAGATAAATGTATAGATTTATTTATGTTCGCCAACGCGCAGGTGGGGGTTTTCTAAATCTGTTTTAGTAGAGGCTTCATTTCTGGGGCTTTCTTGTTTATTTGAGGAGAGTACATTATTGTTCACTTAGAGAATATAGGGATGACTGCCGTGGAGAGTTTTTTGATTGGTCAATTCTATTTAAAAATGTTGAATGTATTAATAATCGAGGAGGTCGTTTCTTTTGGAATGCTTTCGAAAATGTGGATTAATACTATAATATATAGGTTTTATTTATATTATCCCTACGTGTATTAGGTAGGGTATATATATTTAATATTTTTGGTGTGTGTGTGTGTGTTGTGTGTCGTGTCGTGTGTTTTCATGTATGCTTCTAAATTAGTCAGTCCGTTAAGAACTAAGTTGTATAAAAGGTTAATTTAATGAACTAATAATTGAAAGCAAATATATAATACATATGTAAGAATAGGATTAGAAGAAATATATTCCAAGAGACCGCGGCTCCCTCCCCCCAAGAGACAAAAAGTATCGAATAACTTTTGAGATGAAGTCATTTAATAGAAAAGAGATCCTTTTCACTATCCTATATGGACTCAGTATTGAAGCATTCGATTCAAATATAATTATTTATAATAAAGAATATGGAGAGATAAGAATAGAATGGTCTTACCGTGTTTGTAAAGTAGGAGAAGTAATTCGATATTCTTTTTTCTATCTAATGCTGTCTATCCTATATTTATTCCTGTCTTTAAGGGAGTTAATGTTTCTTACACCTTCCTTTGGATGGATTAGCGGCAGGTGAGTGCTGCCTTGGCAGGTTACAGTCTCATCCTCCATACTTTGAACCTGGCCCACCCAGGCTATGTAGTTAAAAAAAATAGATGAATAAATTTAAATTTTATAATTAATACATATAATAATACTAAAAGTTATGTTGAGTGGAACAGTTAATTTTTCCGAATTTTTTTTCTGTCTAGATGCTGTCTAGCGAATTCGGTGTTAATTTACTTGCATTAATAAGAAAATCCTTAGTATTTTAATAGATAAGATGATGATGATCGATATTGCCAGATGGATTATGGGTGGAATTAGACTTGAGCATAGATACGAATATTGATAAATTCAATATGGTAACCACCATATTGTAGACCCGCGTGAAATTTGGGGTTTGTTGGAGACCGGTCTCCGCCCTCCGTATATTTAACAAATGAAACTTTGCCGAAGCTTGGGGTCGTTTAATTTTAGAATTCAACCGGGCAGCATTTCGGGGCAGGGGACCTCGGGGGCGCACTCCTCAATTAACTAGTCAACTCGGCTGACTATTCGTTTTTTGAATTCAATTATAGTATAGGAGATAAAGTGCTTATCTTAGTTTGGCATAGATACTAAGGGTAAAATATAGTGCCCTTGGGCTCCTGCCCGGGTGCAAGTAGTTCTGGAAGTGGTTAATGTAATGGAAAATATGCATATATAATTAGAAAGGCAAGAACACTAAAAAGAATACAGATGAAAAGTTTTGAAACAGAGGGGTATAATAAATAGCATTTGAATATCACTGGACAAGAGGGAGTGGATAAATAGAAAAACTGGAGACAGGACTGGGAAACTACTCTTCGCATCACTCGTCGTGCTTTCATTGGAATTGGTTTTCTAATTTAATATTTAAAGTTATAAAGAGGAAGTAAGAATAAAATGACAGTTATTTTATATGTTAATGGATCATTTAAGAATTCCATTGAAGAGGATTTTGATTATATTCATTAAACTTAAAACCAAACAGTATGAAATCAATAATACTAAGCATCATATTATTAAATTATTTTTTAATATTAATGATGGCGCAAATGGAGCCCTTCCCAGTTTCACACTGTAATCCGCTAAGTTTGGTTATTAATATAATTTTAGATATTTTAATTGCAATTTGTTTCAGGTGGAGAGTGTACATAAGTTATACGGAAGGGGTAATTTTATTATTATTTGAGAGACATATGGTTATTTTGAATTAATTTGAGGTTAGAATAAATATAAAAAATTCTATGTGTGAAATTGTTGAGTCCAATTTTAACTAAGAGATATTGTGACTTGAGTAGGAATTATTAGTTTCGGTTTTTACAGACAGAAAAAACAGCGACAGATCTCCATTATACAGTAGATAATTATATTCAACATCAGTTTAAATCGGGTTCATCCGTATTTAAAGTGTTTTCCGCCTTGGAACTTTGAGGGAACAAATTAAAAAATATGCATAAAAGTAGTTTGTATAGAGCTTAAAATATCCTTATGTGTATTCTACGGTTTATGTATTCCCATTTAAGTTGTACTCTGCTTTCTAGGATCTTCCTTAGTTCTAGAAATCTTTGTAAATATAGGATACGGATGTAGAATGGTTAAGTTATTTCAATTCATAGCATTTTTTCCTATAATGACCGCTCTGCAAAAGTTATTTATTGGTTATTAAAGTTATTTTTTTTGGGAGGGAGGTCCGCTCGTAAAATATCTTTTCAATTATAGGGCTTACATTTCTAATTTCATATTACTATTAATTTATTTTACATGAATTGGTTAATAAGTCCCGGTTGTGGTCGGAGTTCTGTCCGGAGGGAAATCGTTCTTATACTCGCTGATGAGGACTTAATAAGGTTTGAAACAAGGTCCCTGTACGATGTGTCACATACCGAATAATGTCTTTTACCCTGAGATTGCCACATTTCTATTATTAACTTCTATAAATTATCGAATTTGTTAAGGCGATATAAGCGTATGGGTGTAGATTTTGCCTTCAAGGTGCAAAAAAAAATATAGAGGGTGAATAATATAGTACTTTATTCAAACAATGCTTATAAAAAAACATCTCAGAGAAATTCTGTAACACTTTGCTGGGAGAGCATAAAGTTCGGGTTGTTCATTATTTCTCACTCAACGT
>CM042164.1:9135315-9142815 GCA_023376005.1 Doryteuthis pealeii | reverse complement strand
TGAAACTACGTCACCAACGGCGTCACAGTCACCTGAATAATTCACGTCAGACCCTGTATGATTTTGTTTTATTTAAATCTCAATAATTACAAAAATTGTTTTATATTATAAATACTGTTGACTTTATCTTCATCCTTTTAACATGAAATTACATATATATATATATATATATATATATATATATATATATATAAGTAAAGTCGTCGGGGTGGCCTAAAGTCAGTATCAGCCAATCAGCGAGGGAGTCTATCACCTTTTCAATAGCGCTAGACCAAGGAGATTGTTTTAACATCTGGGGTGGAGCGCCACACCTACCATCAGCTCCTTACTTTACCGCACAGATCTACTGTGCTACTCATAACGCTGAGTTGGCGAGGACCGGCATCGAACTAGGAACCTTGTGGTTTCTAGCCGAACGCTCTACCGACTGAGCTAACCCGGCCCCTTATTCAGGCTTATATATTTATGAAACTATATAGACAACAAAGAATGTTCTTTTGTTGGCTCATGTATACGACACATCTTATTATAATGGAGAAACGGTCTGGAACCAAAACGACGTCACTACTTACGTCACATTACCCAAAATCGTCAATACATAGAATAAAGAGTAACCTTGTATTATATACACTTAAAATTTGAATGGAGGCGCGTGGGCTAGTGGTTAGGGTCGTGGGAAATGGACTCGTCGATTCGAGTTCAATTCCTAGACGAAGCTGTTGGCATTTCACATAGCGCTAATACCCCTGGGAAAGGTATGAATCCATATATTCTCCTTCCAGCTATGTGTTAAATAGTAGGGCAGACTGGGCCCTTCAACCTTGGATAGGTAACCAGTCTAGGAGAGGGATAACTCTGAATTCAAATTCCCTCCAGCTATGGGTTAAATAGTAAGTATGTACATTTCAGCCTATTACACCTCATTAGCAGAGATATAGACAGGGCAGTGCTTTGTGCGTGATTCTGGGGAAGCCTGCTAGTGCAATGGTTAGAGTGTTCGCCTTTCAGCCTGACAGGTAGGGTTCGAATCACGCACAAAGCACTGCCCTGTCTATAGCTCTGCTAATGAGGCCTAATAGGCTGAAATGTACATACAGAGATCGACTTTTTCTCAATTTGTTTACGCTTAACATTTAAACCGATATGCACGCCTAATTCATTTAATCATAATTAATCAATTAACAAATTAGGTATGACTTTAATTAAGCACATAATCTCCGAAAAATATGTATGTGTACATATATATATTATATATATTGATTTAGCTCAGTCGGTAGATCATTACCGAGGAACCACAAGGTTTCGGGTTCGATACCGGCCCCCGCCAACTCATGGTATGAGTAGCACAGCTTAGCTAATGCGGTAAAGTGGGGAGCTGACGGTAGGTGTGGCGCTACACCTAAGCACAAGCAATCTCCTTGGTTTAGCACTAGCGAAAATGGAATTGGTTCCTTCACTGTCTGGCTGATACCGACAATAGGCCACTCCACCAAATCTACCTAAACTCATTTATACACAGGCGCGTTGACTTGAAGAAAAGTGGCAAACATGCTGCATGGAAACCAATGGTAATAATTGCACCTTAAATGTATTGTACACTATATATATATATGTCAATCCCTGAATATATATATATATATATATATATATATATATATATATTCAGGGATTGACATTTTCTTGATTTGTTTAGCTTTACATTTGAACATATATGCCCACCTAAATTCATTAATTACTAACTTATTAATTTTCAAAATTAGGTATGACTTCAATTAAGCACATATCCTCCAAAAATTGTCGGCTTAAAGCCATATAAAAAAATAAACACATTTGTTTGTTTACTTAACCTCATATATATATATAGTCTGTGTGGTCTAAAGTTGGTATCAGCCAGTCAGCGACGAGTCTATCCCCTTTTCACTAGGGCAAAGAGATCGTTTTGGTGTCTGAGGTGCAGTGCCACACCTACCATCAGCTCCTTATTTTGCCGCATAAATTCCTATACGACTCATGCGCTGAGTTGGTGAGGGCCAGTATCGATCCCGGAACCTTGTGGTTCCATATATATATATATATATATATATATATATATATATTAAATTTTAACTTGAAGGCACTTACAACGCATGTATCGCATAAAATTCGATACTTTTTCTTATAGAAAATGAAATTGACAAGTGTAATCCCGGCAAAGGATCGCTCATGGAAATTGGAAATGAATCCGACAATATGAGGAAGAATGAATAAAGAAAAGAAAGAACAGAATGGATAATAAAAGATGAATTTAATCAATATCACTTACACATGTGTTTCGGTCAGTTCATCTGTGTGAAAATTATATATATATATATATATATATTATATATATATATATATATATATATATTAGCGATGGACCTGTGTGGTGGTGTGACACACACACCACACACACACACACACACACACATTTCTCGTTGTTGAACAAATTCAGCAACTTATCTGATGATAAAGCATCCCCTCCCCCCCAAAAAAAAATACCCCACTGCTGCCTCCTCAGCCACCAATCATCCTCGTGGTCCCTTTCACTTTCGGTGTGTCAACGGTGTCAAATGACGGTTACTATAACTGGGAGCAGATCAGGCACGCAGCTCCGACTGACTGGAGTTGGGGGGGGGTAGAGGAGACTGGGGGTGGGTAGAGGAGACTGGAGTTGGAGAGGGGGGTAGTGGAGACTGGAGTTGGGGTAGGGGTAGAGGAGACTTGAGTTCTCAAAGATAAATAAACTAACCGCGACTTTGAATGTTTCCACCCCCTCCCTCCCTCCACCCCGTTTACGACCCCTTCCCACCCCCACCTTTAATTATTTATCCATTTTTTCGGTAGCTTTCACTTTGGGGGCACTGACGGCGTTAATTTCATTTAGATCACAAATAAACGAATTGTTTTAATCACCGCCCCCCCCTCTCTTCTTTTTCTTTTTCGCCAATAAAACAAAAGGGGCCAGTGAAGCTTCTCCGGTTATAACTGCCTAACACGTTTGTCAAATAGCGAGCGTAACTAATGTGGGTCGTAGGGGCGACGCGGGCAGTGGGTACAGTTTTCTAGGAGTTTTACACTCAGAGCCCATCAACCCCCAAAAAACTCTTAGAAACCCTGCTGAGCAAGGTTAAGTTAATCTGGCCTAAGGCCTCGTTTTGGGGGCGCTGAGGAGGATACGACCCTCCTGAGCTTGTTAACCATTAACATTTAACGAGACGCCACTCACCGTGTGGTTTTATGAGTCAATTGGTTTCTTTCAGTGTTTAAGTCACAATCATCAGACAGCTTGATGTCGAAAGAAAAGAGACAGAAAGTCCATTTATTAAGCACTGAAAAATTGTTTGGCTCATTTTCATTTCTAAAATTTATTTATCAATGAATGCTCTTTTTAATACATTATCTATTTTATTTCAAAACATTCTCATTTTTTTAAAGGTCACTTAATTTTCACCCCCCTCCTTTATGTTGGGGGCGTAACATTTTTACGAGATGGTCTTATACTGTACTAATTACAGTATAAATAAAGACCGATGTTATGAATAGAAACAAAAAAAATTACGGTGGCTTTTCTATGAAAAATAAGTACCGAAAACCGAAAAATAATATGTAAAAAAATAATAAATAATTCATTTTTTGAAGATTTCTTTTTTACTCATTTCGATAATTATTTAATTGGCTATTATCTTATAAAAGAAAAAAATATACATCGATATTTTTTCTGCTTAAAAAGGGGGGTACATTTTCAATAGAGTTTTTCTTCAAAACGTATACTTTGAATGACTAAAATAAGGTTTGTATTAAATAGTTATTTATTTCTAGAATCTAAAAATATAACATTTTAAACTTATCATCAGGCTTTTCATATTTTAAATGAATTTTATGTATTAATTTTTTTCATAGCAAAAATACTAAATTAAAGTTATGAAATAAAATAACTGATGCATTATAAAATTCATTAATTGATAAATCAATGCTGAAAATTTCATTAAAATCGGATAATTACCTGATTTTTGGTAATTTTTTTGCAATCGCTAATGTTACGTTAAAATTGTAAACAAGCGCTTAAAACCATTGAAAAAGAGACAGAATGGCGGATGGTGACGAAATTGACCAAAACAGATCCTTTTAAATGTATTAAACATAAACTGCATATGTAATGATATTTTTCTTTTTTTAATGATGGTCATTATGTTACTACTTATCATTTTAGACAAAAGTTTGACCTTAAATAATAAATTCAATTAATTTTAATTCGTTTTTAAAAACGTAGCAAACGATTATTTAGGGCCACCCTATATATATATATATATATATATATATATATATATATATATATATATATTTTTATTTAATGGAGATTGTGTGTTTGTCTGTCTGTAAACGAAACTATATTACTACTCAAGTCACAATTCCTTTCGTTATTTTACATCACATTCTCCATGATTCTATTTATATGTAAACCTCAATTATCAATAAAATTGCTTCACATTATTAATACTGTTGACCATAATAAAATTGTTTTACATCATTAAGACTTGATCATATCTAAATACTAAAAACATGCAATTGTATTTATATATACAAAAAATAGCGGTTTACAGTGTCAATGGGAAGGCTGATTTGCATATTGATATTAAAAATGTGATTTTATTAAATATGTGCTTAGTGTTATTGATTTCTAATTGTTTGGTTTTATTTTAATGAATATAAGCAAAAATCTCTTCAATGAATCTTAAATGAAATCCATTAACAAGAAAAAATAACTGTCATTGTATTCTTTATTCCAAATTAACTAAATAGTTAAATAAGTAAAATTCAGCAATGGAAAGACGGGAGTGATGGAAGAGTAAGTTTCATTTTTATTTTTCTATTATACCCCCACTCTGTTACATATCTTTTTATCTGCCTTCTTATTAGACTTTCTAATTTAATACGATATTTCATTACATTAAAACTTAAATACTTGCACCCGGAGGGTGCATATATTTGCTAATATATATATATATATATATGAATAAATAAAAGTTTTAGCTTATATTTATTATCATTGGAACAATTTTGCTACCATTTGGTTTCTTGCTCTGCGGCAGTCTTCAGGCAACGAAAGTGTTTTTTAAAAATGATTCAAATGATATAAATATGGTGAAATGTGTTCGTTTGGTTAACTGTATTCGCGTGTCACTTCATTTGTACGCGTTTGCGTGTGTAATGTCGGATGTGCCTGTTCTGTTCGTACGTGTGCGTATGTTGGCATGCGCGTACACGTGAAAGTACGTAAGTACTGCGACGTCATAATCACTTCCACGCGTGTGTGTGTGCGTATGATTGTGCGTATTTGTATTTGGTGTTCTTGGTGACGTATAAGGTTTTGTGTGATATATATATACAACTGTTCTTGTATTTTATAACTGATATATTCCTTAATCTTCCGTCTGTTATTGTTGCATAGCGCCTTCTTTACCGGCACTAAATAGGTATATATTATATACTGGTCTTTTCACGATACCAAATCTATATAACGTTATATACCTTTCTTACTTCTTACTCTAGTCGTCTTCTCCTCTGGCCGGCTTTAGTCCTGATCGTCTATCATCTATCTTGGTCTGGTATATCTTCTAAGGTCTCATCTGGTCTTCTATTGAGGATTCCGGGTCTGGTTTCTATTGCTAGGGATTTCTTGTTATCAGAAGCCCTGTGTCATTGTTTATTTTTGGTAATAAACACAAGACTTCGATTTATGTTGATGTTACTTTATTCCAAATCCCCACCCAGACAATCTGCGCAGATGAGGCTTACATGTTGCTAGCTCGGCTTCTAAGTTCTAACTGACTCTTACTTACTTAGTATCCTTAAACCGGAAGGGGGCTTTCTATCGGGGTTCCGTTTCTCATGGTCTATCACCAGAAAGCAAGGTCAGAGTGAGGTCAAACACTGTCACTCACTCTCAAGGCCATCAGCTGTACTGATCGCCATAATGATTTCTACAATACCTTAAAAATGTATTAGGGATCCAATAATTATGTAACATTATCATCTTGCAACATTCTCTGTTTAAAAATGAGACCATCCAGGATGAAATGCAAAAAATATAAAGCCTGATTATCTGGCGTCGCTTAATCGCTGAATTCTTATTTTTTTGTGAGTATCGTCACCTTAGCTAGATAATGGACCATTCTGGTTTTATCATAAAGAAAGAAAGGAAAGAAATAGAGAATATTACACAGAAAAAAGAAAGAAAGAAAGAAAGAGAGTAGGGGACACAGAGAGAGAGAGAGAGAGAGAGAGAGAGAGGGGGGGGAGAGAGAGAGAGGGTGATAACGCTAATCTGTTTCACTCAAACATAATGAAAGAAAGAAAAAAGAGAGAGGGTGTTATATCAAGCTTATTATACTTTTTACATATTGGGGCCGGGTTAGCTCAGTCGGTAGAGCGTTCGGATAGAAACCACTAGGTTCCTAGTTCGATACCGGTCCCCGCCAACTCAGCGTATGAGTAGCACAGGGATCTGTGCGGTAAAGTAAGGAGCTGATGGTAGGTGTGGCGCTCCACCTCATATGCTAAAATCAATCTCCTTGGTCTAGCGCTATTGAAAAGGGGATAGACTCCCTCGCTAACTGGCTGATACCGACTTTAGGCCGCCCCGACGACTTACTTTTACATATTGAACAATAAGCAATAGCTCTTAAGTAAACATATCAAGCGTAATAAATGAATCACCATAATGGGGTATAGGGCCGGTTTAGCTCAGTCGGTAGAGTGTCCGGCTATGATTCACAAGATTCCTGGTTCGATACCGGCCTTCGCCAACTCAGCGTGTGAGTAGCAGAGGTATCTGTGCGGTAAAGTAAGGAGCTGATGATAGGTTTGGCGATCCGCATCAGACGCTAAAAAAAACAATCTCCTTGGTCTAGCGCTTGTGAAAAGGGGATAGACTCCCTCGCAGTCTGGCTGATACCGACTTTAGGCCACGCCGACGACTTTACTTACAGGTCCTGCTAATATCTTGAAATATCCAAACGTATGTTTGTGACACGGCCTCGACAAGAAGCAATACTAAACGCGAGCAATACCAGGCAGCAGACGCCCGTCGGGTCTGGTAAACATTACATTTTCACGCCTGAAATATTTTGCAAATAGCTCTTAATTAAACATAGGAAACAGTGTAATAATTAAATTATCATACTGTGGTATGTCCACAGCTCCTGCTAGTATATATATATATATATATATATATATATATATATATATTGTATTTTAGGTGGTCTCCGTATGCTTCTCTCGGTATATCTTATTATAATGGAGATTGTGTGTTTTTCTGTCTGTAACCGAAACTATATTACTACTCAAGTTACAATTCCCTTAGTTGTTTACGTCACATTCTCCATGATTCTATTTCTATTTAAACCTCAATTAATAATAAAACTGTTTGACATTATTAATACTGTTGACCTTACCTAAATACTAATAACATGCAATTGTATT
>CM042164.1:9110315-9127815 GCA_023376005.1 Doryteuthis pealeii | reverse complement strand
TGTTGATTGTCTTTTTGTTTTTTACGGCATATCAACCCTTTCCGGGTCATTTAATGCCGAATCAAGTCATTTTGATTAAACGAAGGACTCAGGCTGCTTACAATACCAGCTGTTGCTTTAGTGGCCACCCAATTAAGTGTTGAACAGGCTTATCGTTGCTTAACTTCAGTGAACTCGAGGGTACCGGTGCTTTCAGCGTGACTTGAACTTGATAACCCTTTTCGTCTCATTTAATGCCGAATCAAGTCATTTTGAGTAAACAGAGAACTCAGGTTCCTTATAGTACCTGCTGTTGCTTAAGTGGTCACCCAATTAAGTATTGACCAGGCTCGTCGCTGCTTAACTTTGGTGATCTCGTCGGAACCGGTGGTGACTGTTTGTTTATTCTTTGGTTTTACGATATGTAAACCCTTTTCAGGTCATTTAATGCCGAATCAAGTCATATTGATAAACAAATGACCCAGATTGCTTACAATACCTACTGTTGCTTAAGTGGTCACCCAATTAAGTGTTGAACAAGCTGATGGCTCCTTAATTTTGGTAATCTCTTGGGAACCAGTGGTGACCTTTGGTTGCTAATACCATAGGGAAGGGCATAAACCAACTATTCTCCGACCAGGTATAGGTAAATAGTAGAGAAGACTGGGCTCTTTAACATTGGATAGGTAACCACTATAGGAAAAGGAAAACTCTGAATTCAAACCTGTTAATTGTTGAATTATTATGATATAAGGCATGGGGCAAATGGTCACTCCTAAATATAGACTCGTTGACTACCACGTGACCTGGGGTGGATTTCTATTGTCCAATCACTGGCACTGCTGCTCCTGCTTCTGTTGTATTAATAGAGACAATATTCTGAGCTTATTTCATTGACATTTGGATTCTCTTGGACGAAGGACTTACAAGGAATACTTTAACACCGGATTCTTATTGGCTTGCTTACTTACTTATTACATCTGGAACCTAGGATGCCGACCAGATACTTAAGAAACTGACCTTGTGTCGCATCCTGCTCGTGCGGAGGGTTTTGGTAAATATACACAAACAGATTCTGTATAATTGATCTCTGGCTTTTAGGTGGGTCGCATTTTTACATTTCGTTAAGGTGTGCCTTTACTTCCAAGCTCTTTGTCTTCCCGACCTTGGCTTAGCGGGTGGGCAGGTGAAGAGGCTCACGGCTTGCCTGTTGAATGGAATCTTATTGCTCGATATCGTTTGGTGTGTCTGTTGACTTATTGTTTGTATACAAGGAGTGCTGAAGACCACAACTTGTATTTACACATTCTTCTCCTCTATCACTGTCCTTCTCTCTCTCTCTTTTTTTCTCTCTCTCTCTCTTTCTCTCACTCACTTTTTCCCTCTCTCTCCAATCTCAATACACAGAGTTTCACTCTTCCCCTTTCTCACTGTCCTTCTTTCTCTCTCTCTCTCTCTCTCTCCCTCTCTCTCTCTCTCTCTCTTCACACACACACACTTTCTCCCTCTCTCTCCAATCTCAATACACAGATTTTCACTCTTCCCCTTTCTCACTGTCCTTTCTTTTCTTTCTTTCTCTCTCTCTCTCTCTCTCTCTCTCTCTCTCTCTCTCTGTCTCTCTCTTTCTCTCTCTCTCTCTTCTCCAATCTCATTACACAGAGTTTCCCACCAAAACGCTCGAACATGTATTTACTCTACTATTTAATAAAGTATTTTATAAAGTGGATTAAATAAACGGTTAGGTTCGAAGTTCCGTGAAGGCTCCCGATTACCATCAGAAAGAGTTTAACATCATACCCAGGACAAGAAGACCCTCAGCCACTGCCTTCTAGCACATATAGGATAAAAAGGGTTGAGGCTTGCCATAAGGGCAATAGGTGTTGACCTATCTGTTTCCACTTATCTGCAGAAAATTTGAGACTTTAGGTGCAAAGCCCTTTGTCCACTAAAACTTTTGTTCTTCTTTTCTTTACCCAGAAATTAGATTACTGTTTTCTTTTCAGTTGAAATTTTGGTAATTTGATGAGGAAGTGCGTCCCGGTCCCCTGCCTCCGAAATTGCTGCCCGGTGAATTTTAAAATAACGACCCCAAGCTTCGGCAAGTTTTATTGTGTTAAATATAGGGGGGGAGGTAAATTTCACGGGGTAAAATAGGTGTTACCTATTGTTTATCTATCTATCTATCTCAGTCTATTCAAAACTATCCATCTTTATATCTATCTATCTATCTATCTATCTATTAAATACTAAGATTTTTTTTAATTACGATAAATAAACAAGAATTACGATAAATAAACAAGAATTACGACAAATTACGATAAATAAACACGAATTACGACAAATTTCTATAAATAAACAAGAATTAAGACAAAAAGAGAAGCCCCCCCCAAAAAAAAAAAACAACATTTAACGCCCTAAGTTGGTTGTTTTCTTTCAAGTAACACCGATGTGGCGCCGAAGCTTGGGGTCGTTATTTTAAAATTCACCGAGCAGCAATTTCGGAGGCAGGGGACCGGGATGCACTTCTTCATAAATTACCGAAATTTTCTATAAGGCATTCAATTATGTTAGAAACTTACCAGTTGCCAAAACCATATTTCTCAACTGCATCCAACAACATACTGGATAGAGCCCAGGTGGATGAGCAGTTCATGACATGCAATACTCTACTTTGGCCCTATCTTGGGCTAGACGGGCGGTCGGAGAGGCCCCCTCCGATCAATCGGCTGGTCACGTCAAGCCCTAGCACCTATATGATTTTCCCAACCCTATTGCCCTTATGGCAAGCCCCAATCCGTTTTTATCATATGGGTGCTAGAAGGCGGTGGCTGCGGGTCTACATGTCCTGGGAATGATGTTAAACTCTATCTGATGGTGAGGTTCCAGTTTTGGAAGTTTGGGGTATGTGGAGCACCCCTTCATCACCATTGCTCCCTGGTCCACTCTGACCCGGAGTGGTAGTGCTTGTTAGGGTCCCATCTATGGGTTAAATAGAAAAACATGAGTTAATAAACAAAATTGTATTATCCATTAAGAATTGATTTATTTCAAAACTTTATCGGCATTAAATGACCCACTGAGGTTGATATGCCGTAAAACAAAACAAACAAACAAACAAACAAACAAAGAATATACGTTATGAATAGCGTTTTCTATTTCTTTGATCGTGTCATCCTCGTGTGTGGGTGATATTAAAATAACACTCTGAAAGATTTTCCCTTTTAAGGTGGTTGGTTTTGTTATATAACTAACATATACTCTATCCATCTCCCATTTACCTTCACCTCATCAAAATTTCCTAACCACACCCCTCCTACCATTCGAAACTGTATCCACCCGCCAAATTTTGAAATTTAAACCCCTGTATTCTCGGGAATTTTTGACGCATGTCAGATGCTGCTGTATTGATGCAGTTAAAATAAGTTATTACAATGAAGCAAACGTAAAGTGTATTACCTTCATTTATTCATATATATAATATATATATATATATATATATATATATATATATATATTATTTATTTATTTATTTATCTATGTTGTATTTTAGGAGGTCTCTGTATGCTTCTCTCGGGATATATTTTTATATTGTACTATGCGGGGATTTGAGTTTTATTGTGGATTTGTAGTTATTTAATCTTGGTCTAAAAGATTCGGAAACCGAAATAAAAATGCCCTACACAAACATAACAATCCATCCGCCACACCTAACATGCGATAGCGCTAACATCATATATTACATATACTGCACACAATGCACAAATAGCGGATATGTGGGAGAAACATCAACACCCTTTAGACTAAGATTAAATAACCACAAATCCACAATAAAACTCAAATCCCCGCATAGTACAATAGCACTTCACTTTAACACCTTACCACACAACCTTACACACCTCAAATGCATCTTATTAAAACACGCATTTCCAACAACGCAATCTAGAAAACAATCAGAAACTGAATAGATTCTAAAATTACAAACTATCGTGAGGGGACTGAACGCTGATATCAGAATACTCCGTTATTATAATTTTTTTACAGACGCTGCCGCTGTCATAATTATCGAATTTTATGCGATATGCGCATTGTAATTGCCTTCAAGCAAAAATATAAATATTAATATATATATATATATATATATATATATATATATATATATATATATATATATATATATAATAAAAACTTTAGACTAAGACAAGCCCCCACCCAAGATTTAGAAATTTAAATCCTTATATTCTGGGCAATTCCTTCAGTAATAACCATGTTTTTGTTCATGTCTGAAGATGCTGGGATTACGCAATTGAAATAAATTATTACAATGAAGCAAATTTAAAGTTTTTTCTTAATTTATTCTATATGTTGTTCAGTCCATTCACTTACTGGCACTAGTTATTTCTGTCAAAGAAATTCATAAATGCTTTTATAAACTAAATTTTAGGAGTAGGGAAGCTCTAGAACTCATTTTAAAGAGAAAAAAATAGATTACAAAAAGTCGACATTTTTCGTGAACCTCCCTCAAATTTTGAGAGCTAGATATCGACATAACTCCGTATTTTGGATGAGTTACGTCACACAATTTCGAAAGAAAATTAACGGCTAAAAAACACCAAATCCGTTCACTTCATTTAATTATTTTTTTGTCCACATATACAGCATTTCATTTTTTTCTCCAGACCGTCTCATATACCTTGAAAAAGGGTGAATATTCACCCGAAATATCGGAATTGACCAAACCAGGAACAGAGCAACGGTTGAATATTAAAATTTTGATTTTTGTTCTGTTTTTCCTGTTTTTGTTCTTTTTTCCAATGCTTCAAAATACCAAACAAACAACGTTCACAAGAACATAACTTATATAATTATATATATATAATATATATATATATATATATATATATATATATATATTTGAGATATATTTTTGTATCTGTATCCGTTGTTGGAAATACATATACTAGGTTTGGGCATAGGTGTGAAGCATTAATGTATTGTTAATGTACTATATTATGCTAATGTTGTTACCATAATATGTTAGTTAAGGAATAAATATCAGAAAACTCTGTAGTTTTTTTTTAGTTTTTTTTATTTAAACGTAGTGGTAAATTTTCAGGGAAGTCACGTCCCTTCTTCCTGACCGTGAATCGTAGTAGTGATCTTCTTCATATATATATATTTTTTTTTTGGGGGGGGGAGAATATGTGCTTAATTTAAGTCGTACCAAATTTTTGAAAGTTAATTAATTAATAATTAATTAATAATTAATTAGGCGGTCATACCTATTAAATGTAAGGCTAAACAAATCGAGAAAAATTAATCTCTGTATGTACATTTCGGCCTATTAGGCCTCATCAGCAGAGCTATAGATAGGAAGACTGCCCTGTGCATGATTCGAAACCCGACTGTCAAGCTGACAGGCGAGCGTCTTAACCCCTACACCAACCGGACCTTCTTAGATTTTTCGTTTTGTTTAGAAGTAGGTTCCTATTCCTCTTATAGTGACTTCTTGTACACGACAGTATGAGAAGTAAATACACAAGCGATGTGTTTATAATATGGCTTTTTTTAGCCGATAATTTTTGGGAGAATATGTGCTTAATTGAAGTCGTACCTAATTTTGAAAGTTAATTAATTAATAATTAATTAAATAATAATTAATTAACTAATTACGCTCGCCTGACAGTCGGGTTTCGAATCACACACAGGGCGGTCTTTCTATCTATAGCTCTGCTGATGAGGCCTAATAGGGCGAAATGTACATACAGAGATTGATTAATTAATTAACTTTCAAAAATTCTCATATATATATATAATATATATATATATATATATATATATATGCAATATTTTTCTTTAATGCATACACTATTAAACAGGATAGACATCTCCGGTCTAACTAGTTCGTTTTTCTCAATACTTTGAAGTATTCGGACTAATTTTTATATGAGGGTAGTATTTGTTTATAAGCCACCAAAAACTTTATCCCGAGTACTTTCGGTAGTACGGAATGCCATCTTCAGGAATGGGGTTGAAAATGAAGTGTTTAGTTCGTCCTATTTAAACACAAGAAAACGTGGGTGAACGAAGAAGTTGTAATGACAGTAAGTAGGAGGGTAAATTCCCAGAAATTTATAGAGATGTGTGAGGTTTGGAGGGAGGAGAATTGGCGAGAACGGAGTAACAATTAGCTGGGAATATTGCTGATATATTCGAAATTAATTTTTATCTAAGGTAGGTTTGTTTTTCTTAATGTATAGAATTGGCAGTTTTTTTTTGTTTTTTTTTTTGGGGGGGAGGGGTTTTGCTTGTTTCTTACAAACACGAGAAAATCGTCAGATAGGAGGTGTCTACCCGGCTTAATAGTGTTGACAACACACATACACACACACACACACAACACACACAAACACACACACACAAACACACACACACACACACTATATATATATATAATATATAATATAATATATATATAATATATGAGGAGTGATTAAACTGTCAGTTTATCTTGAAAAACGAGCCAAAGTGTTAGACCGTGCGGATTCCAAAATGAATTCGCGGGAATTCTATGCGATTTCTCTTGCATTATCAACTTTTAATCTACAGTTTAAAATAGTTGTTTTTATTATGTATGGAGGCGCGGGGGCTAGTGGTTAGAGTCGTGGAAAATGGACTCGTCGATTCGAGTTCAATTCCTAGACGAATCTGTTGGCATTTCACATAGCACTAATACCCTTGGGAAAGGTATGAATCCATATATTCTCACTCCAGCTATGGGTTAAATAGTAGGGCAGACTGGGCCCTTCAGCCTTGGGTAGGTAACCATTCTAGGAGAGGGATAACTCTGAATTCAAAATTCCTGAGGTCGGTCGTTGATTTGGGTTGTGGCAACTTTGATGGCACAATTCTTCCTATTCGACTGTGCAAAAAGTGTAGAATGGTTCAACACAAGCCTTCCACCACTATAAAACATCACTGTGCTGGTTGTTCATTGTATGAACACTCATACGTCGATTGACGGGAGAGTCCATCATATATATATATAAATAATATATATATATATATATATATGATGGGACTCTTCCGGTAAATCGACGTATGAGTGTTCATCATATATATATATATATATTTATAATACATATATATGCACTCATACGTCGATTGACGGGAGAGTCCATCATATATATATATATATATATATATATACTAGCTAATATATGCACCGTCCAGGTGCAAGTATTTAAGTTTTAATGTAATAAAATATCATATTACATTAGAAAGGCTAATGAAACTAAATAAGAATGCAGATAAAAAGATTTGAAACGTAGGGGGGTATAATCGAAAATTAGAACAACTGAAACTTACTCTTCCACCACTCCCGTCTTTCATTGATAAATCTTCCTAATATAACTATTTGGTTAATATAAGAAGTAAAGAATAAAATTACAGTTATTTTTTCTTCTTAATCGATTTAAGATTAATCCCCGAAATTTTTGTTCATATTCATTAAGATAAAACCAAATAATTATAAATCAATAATACCAAGCACATATTTATTAAAATCAAATTGTTAATACCAATATCAATTTCACACTGTAAACTTTTAAATTATTAAATTATTACTGGACGGTCGAAGTTGCCGATAACTCTATATTTTATTTTTTCCGTTAAGTCACCCCCTCTTTATAATCATACTAGCAGTGACTACCCGGTGTTGCCTGGGCAGAGAGGGATTTTTTAAAGTTAGTCCCGCAGATCCATTATTACTGAATCGTGAGTTGAATCCTCGTGAGATGCCCCATTTAAATCCCTATGTAAAAAAAAAAATAATAGACCTTGAATTGATCCAGCTACTCTGAAAAGAAATGTTAATATCTACTATCTAAAATATTAAATGAAAAAAAAATCCATGCTGTTATCATTTAAATTTCATTTGTTAATTATCTTCATGAATGTAAAACAAATAGCTATTATTTTTGCTCAAAAACCAAGCCCTGGTGATATTTAATGTGTATATATATTTGTTTTATTTTCTAAGTTTCCTCCAGATTCACAGAAATGCCCTTTATATATGTATGGATATACATTAAACACACACACAACAAACAACACACATATATATATATATATATATATATATAATATATATATTATATATATATACCAAGCGTGTTGGTAAATCCTCGCGTGAGAAAAAACCCAAAAATAGTTTGATTGTAAAAATATACTACAACATCAACCGGGGAGAAAACATTTTTTGAAAAAAAGAAGACCAAGATAGTCGTACCCAACAAAAAATAATCTATTGGTACAGTATTTTGGCCAAAAGAAAAACAATTTATATGTATATATATGTATATAAGATATATATATATATATTCATATAACCGCTAGGAGAATAGCTAATAAGTAAAAAGTGCTCAATTGAGCAAATAATAAAGATAAATCTAATGAGTCAGACGAACCTACTATTAGTTTCGCTTAATGCTCTTCAGGGCTAAGATCTGACTACAGAGACAAGGAGCAAGACGAATTAAATAGTACTAACCACAGTAGTCATTTAAATTAGCTAAACCAGATATATATATATATATATATATATATATATATATATATATATATATATATATATATATATATCAAAACAAAGACAGAACCTCTCCAAAGAAATAGACCACAATAAAACAAGGGATATTTGGTTTCCTCCTTTCCCGGTAACTAATTATGAGGACCGCCGACTGTTTTACGGATCTTTCGGCCCGAAAGCAAGCCTATCAGTCTTCCTATACGGGTGTGGGGGTCCTTAAGGTGATACAGGGGAAAGGATAGTGTTTGGATGGACTCTGCTGGGATGGATAACTAAAAAATTCTATGACTTCGTCCAGAAACATTCAATTAGGGATCTATGGTACTCAACAAACCTACAGACGATTAAGAATCCGGGGTATGTCCTAGAAAATAGGGACCATAACCATTCATGCCCCTACAAAAAGAACAACCATAATATATATAATCTATTAGATTTATCTTTATATATATATATATATATATATATATTATATATATAGTTGGGCTGCGTAAAAGCGTATACATCGTGAGAGGAAAAGTTTCTTTAAAAGAAAATTAGGGTACCCTTATAAATTGATATTAAATCTAAGTGATATAATTCTTTTTTCGATCAATTCTCATCGGAGATGTTTGAACGAATATTGGAATTTTTATTTCCCCCCACCTTTTCAATAGGAAGAAGGAATTAGAGAATTAGAATATAGTATAATATTATATATATATATATATATATATATATATATATATATATATATAAATATATGTGTGTGTGTGTGTGTGTGTGTGTGTGTGTGTGTGTAACTTCTCCACATAATATAGGATTGATTTCCTCATTTTACTCAAATATATATAAATATATATAAATTTTGAAATTTTTGAAAAAGCGTTTGCTAAACACCGAGGCGAAATATCAATTAAATTTAGTTGTTGTGTTGTTATATCCACTTTTTCCTCTATTTTTCAAACACACACACACACACATAACACACACACACAATATATATATATATGATTTAAATTTTTTAGAAAAAAGCAACAAATGATCTTATTTTTTGAATATGTTTATGTTTTTTCTAAAAATATTTAATTCATATAAATATATGAAAAGTAAATGGAAGTAAAAATATTTATTTCATATATTTTATATATATATGATGATGATGTGACGTAAGCAGTGACGTAGTTTCAGTTACAGACTGAAACCGAAACTCCATTATAATAATATTTATAACAATTTTTTTACTCGTCTGATTCGTCATCTCGAATGGATCTTTTCTGTTTTTGGGGGTTTTTTTTTGCTTTTTATTTAATTTTATTTATTCATAAAAAAAACATCTTTTTACTCGTCTGACATAATTTCACTTGCCGCTTTTTTAGAATCTTGTACGTCATCAATTCCGGAAATGGTAAGATAACGCGACTCTTTTGAGTTGCACAGCTGACACACACGTTTCGCGAAGACATCTCAACCTGACGGAACTAAAATTGACAAGGATTGGCACAAACCTTCGGAAATTATCAGTCTTATATTATGAGCCTCTGTCAAGGGTGATAATACGGGTAACAGATCTTGGACTCTAGGTACCAGGACAGATGACGCATTTTTCATTAATTGTTTTACTTCCTCGTAGTTTCCTGGGTGTGACTGTTGCACAGCGCCTTCTTTACCGGCATATAAGTCTGGTTGCATTTATTCAGCTGAAAATGAAATAAATGTTTCCCATCATGTTCAAGGTTATACATGTAGAGGTCCCCTCCTATCAATCGGCTGATCCCGTCAAGCCCTAGCACCTAAATGATTGTACTAACTTTATTGCCCTTATGGCAAGCCCCAACCTTTTTTTTATCATATATGTGTTAGAAGGCAGTGGCTGAGGGTCTTATTGTCCTGAGTATGACGTTAAACTTTATCTGATGATGAAGTTTTAATTATGAATCACTGGGGAATTTGAAGTACCATTTCATCACCATTACTCCCAGGTTCACTCTGACCCGAAGAGATAGTACCTGGTAGAGTCATATCTATGGGTTAAATAGAAAAATGATTTTAAAAATGCCTTTATAAAAATTGACTTTGAAAAAAGTTGAATATCCAAGATTGAAATAAAACAAAATGACTTCGGCATAAAATAACCCAACAAGGGTTGGCATGCCATAAAATCCAACAAACTAACTAACCAACCAATATATGTTATATACTGGTCTTTTCACTAAGCCAAATCAGCATATAACGTTATATACCTTTCTTTAATTCTTACTCTGGTCGTCTATTCATCTGGCCGGCTTTGCTATTCTGATCGTCTATCATCTATCTTGGTCTGGTATATCTTCTAAGTCTCGTCTGGTCTTCTATTGAGGATTCCGGGTCTGGTTTTCTGTTGCTAGGGATTTCTTGTTATCAGAAAAAGCCCTGTTCATTGTTTGTTTTTAGTAATAAACACAAGCCTTCGATTTACGATGATGTTACTTATTCGTAGATCCCCAGACCAGACAATCACGCAGTGAGAAACTCCACATCTTGCTAGCTGGCTTCTAAACTTCTAACTGACTCTTACTTACTTAGCATCCTTAAACCGGAAGAGGGCTTTCTATGGGGGTTCCGGTTCTCACGGTCTATCCCGCAAGGCAAGGTCAGAGTGAGGTCAAGCATTGTCACTCACTCTCAAGGCCATCAGCTGCACTGATCGCCATAATGATTTCTACACTACCTTAAAAATGTATTAGGGATCCAATTATTATGTAACATGACGTTAAACTGCATCTTAGTGACAAGATTCCACTTCTGAAGCTCTGGGGAGCGTGGTACCTCTTCATTGCCATTATTCCTAGGTCCACTCTTATATTACCAGCCTCTGTCAGGAGTGACAATACGGGTAACAGCTCTTTTACTCTAGGTACCAGGATAGATGACGCATTTTTATTATTATTATTATTATTATTTATTTAAATCTTTTTGAGTTTTCACAACACATTAGCTGATGGTCTTTTCACTGGAGTCTGAGTGACAGCAAGTCTCCTCAGGTCTCCAGGACTCTTCTGGGTATTCTGGTAGATTGCAGCAGTGCAGTGTTCTGAATGGTTTCAATCCTTGCTCTGATTTCCAAACTTTCCAAACCCTTTTCCAATCCTTTTGGGACCGTTCCAAGTGCACCAACTACAATTGGTATTACTTTTCACTTTCATATTCCATAACTTTTTCAGTTCTCTGGCAAGGTCCAGATATTTGTTATTTTTCATTTTCCTTTAGCTTTACCCCGTGATCTGCTGGCACTGCAAATCCACCAGTTGACAAGTTCTTTCTTTTTGTTATCAACACTAGGTCTGGTCTTCTTGCTGGGATAAGGTGATTCGTTTTTATTTCAAAGTCCCAGAGAATTTTATGTGTTTCGTTCTCAAGAACAGATTCTAGTTTATGCATATACCATTTTGTTGTGTGGTCAAAATTAATTTTTTGCATAATTCCCAGTTGTTGTCTATGTAAGGGTTATTTGCTTTGCCTTAACCGAGATGTATACCCGGTAATGCAGGTTGGTCTTCACTTTTTGCTTTCTTTCAGGCCTAATGTAACGACAAAAGCCACTAACAAATAACTAAAATTCTTTTTTTTTCTTTCTTTTCAATTAACAGTAGACGTGGTCTTTTTGTCGGCATTGGGTGCTCCGTTTGAATATCAAAGTCTCATTTTTAAAGGCAGATTGTGTTTTTTTTTTTTTTTATATATATATTTACCAACCACTCCGCACGAGCAGGATGTGACACAAGGTAAATTTCTTAAGCAGAGTTCAACAGGTTTGAATTCAGAGATTTCCTTCTCCAAGACCGGTTGCTTAACCAAGGTTAAAGAGCCCAGTCTGTCCTATTATTTACTCATAGCTAGAGGGAGAGTAGGATTCATACTTTTCACAAAGGTATCAGAACTAAGTGAAATGCAATTACCACCTCCAGGATTTGAACTCGGGGCGACGAGTCCATTTCCCAAGACTTTAACTATTACACCACGCGCTTCCATACCAAAAACACGGATTATAAGTCATCTTTAGATTGTGTTTACGGCCATATTTGAGAAAAGTTGACCGAAAAAATCGTTTTAAATGTATTCAAAATAAATTACATGTGTAATATTATTTTGCTTTTTTTTTTTTTTACTAATGCTCATTATGTTACTACTTTTCGACTTTGACAAAAATTTAACCTTAAATAATCGATTTAAAACAATTAATGCGACGAATCCATTTCCGATGACTTTAACCATTACACCACGCGCTTCCTTTTTTATATTTTTTTATTTTCATATAGCATTTGTGAGTTGATCAAATTTTGATATTTTGCACAATTATCTGTGGATTACCGTTCCCACCCAATCAGGTATACTTTTGTGTCAGTTTGCTGTATTCTCTTATTTGATTAACTGTTTCACATCTGGAACCACATGCCCTACACTTACAATTCATCTGCGTATCATCAATTTTAACACGTTGCCTACGTTTGCTCAAATGGCAATTTCTCCTTTACTGACGTTGCCAAATTTCAAGTAT
Organism: Doryteuthis pealeii; assembly: GCA_023376005.1. Classification (NCBI taxonomy): domain Eukaryota; kingdom Metazoa; phylum Mollusca; class Cephalopoda; order Myopsida; family Loliginidae; genus Doryteuthis; species Doryteuthis pealeii. Next base: position 9,114,733 of record CM042164.1, on the reverse strand, counting down.
TGCATCAGTTTTGACAGTATTGCTAATACACGAGGTGGGCCAATAATGTGCAACGCCTCGGTGGTATAATATAATACGAACGCGTGTGCGGGAATTGCGAGATTGACTGGGTTACGTGTGGGTACACATTTGGCGCACGTATTTATCAGTGATTTGTTTATGATCTGTGTCGATTTCAGAAAATATGATATAATAGCAATATGTAATATAAAAATGAATTTATAACAGGTTATATATATATATATATATATATATATATATATATATATATATATATATATATCCATAATAGTCATAGTAGAAGATAATCATTCCATATACGACACATAGAGTTTTATTTAAAAAAAAACCTGTGCAGTTTGAGAGCTCAATGCGTGCTCTTAATGTTAGAGTCACAGAGCAAATATATAAGTAAAGAAATAACAAAAGACTTAGAGATTTAGCTTTATAGTCTATTTCAGGGAGCTGAGACAAAGTGTCTAACTCTCCCGACTCATCAGATGCGAATGATGAATTCGTTATTACTTTAAAGGCATTTGTTTTCAAATGCCTTTAAACTAATAAAGAATTCATCATTCGCATCTGATGAGTCGGGAGATTTAGACAATTTGTCTAAGCTCCCTGAAATAGACTATAAAGCTAAATCTCTAAGTCTTTTGTTATTTCTTTACTTATATATATATATATATATACATATATATATATATATATATATATATATATATATGTGTGTGTGTGTGTGTGTGTGTGTGTGTGTGTGTGGTGTGTGTGTGACTGTAAATGGATTCCTACCATTCCTGGTCAGAGTGGACCTGGCAGTAATGAAGATTCCCCTGAGCTCCAGAATTGGAACTTCACCATCAGATCGAGTTCAACGTCATACACAGAACACTAAAACCCTCAGCCATCGCCTTCTAGCACATATATGATTAAAAAAGTCGGTTTGCCATTAGCTTAACAGGGTTGGGACAATCATAGAGGCGCTTGGTATTGACGTGACCAGTTGATTGATCACAAGAGGCCTCTCCGACCACCCGTCTAGCCTAAGTAAGGGCCGAAGTAGACTTTTTCATTTCATGGACTGCTCAGCCACCAGAATTCCATCCTTAAGCATTGTGGGCGTCTTACTCTCTACAGAGGTGCAGTCGATTTATTCTACAGTCAACAGGGTGGTCATCAGAATTCTTGTCCAATAACTCATTTGCTTGCTGCTGCCCCCTTCGAAGTAACCTAACCCTATCCCAAACACTGACCCTAACTCAAGCAATCAATTCATGACTGATTATGTCATAGAACGCAGGGAGAAGTTCATTCATGCCTTTTCCCAAGTGTTTTAGTTTCTGTAATCACAAAGACGCAAATACGTTTTTAAAAAAGTAAACCAAAATTTAAAGATATTTCAATCAGATTTCCATCTTACAATGTTAGTCTTACTAGCAAATATATGCACCTTCCGGGTGCAAATATTTCAGTTTTAATGTAATAAAATATTATATCAAATTAGAGATGCTAATGAAACTAAATAAGAATGCAGATAAAAAGATCTGGAACAGAAGTGGGTATAATCGAAAAATATAACACCTTTGAAACCCACTCTTCCATCACTCCCGTCTTTCATTGCTAAATTTTCCTAATTTAACTATTTAGTTAAATTAGGAAGTAAAGAATAAGATTACAATTTCTTCTTGTTAATGGATTTCTCATAAGATTTATCCTAGAGATTTTTTGATCATATTCATCGAGATGAAACCAATAATTAGAAATCAATAATACTAAGCACATATTTATCAAAATCAAATTTTGGTAATTTATGAGGAAGTGCGTCCTGGTCTCCTGCCTCAAGAGTTGCTGCCCGGTGACTATTAAAATAACAACCCAGCTCAGTCTATTCAAAACTATCCATTTATCTATCTATCTCAATTTGTTCATATTTATCTATATTACTTTAAACACTAAGATTTTTTATTCATGTTTGTTTAATGTCTTGTTTTTAGTTTAAATAAACAAGAATTACGACAAAAAAAGAAGCTACCCCTCCCAAGTACGTCGAAAATATCTATCTATCTATCTCCATTTGTTCGTATCTATCTATATTATTTTGTTTGTTTATCTATCTATCTATCTATCTATCTCAGTCTATTCAAAACTATATATCCATCTTCATATCTAAACAAGAATTACGACAAATTACGATAAACAAACAAGAATTACGACGAGCTGGGGTTGTTATTTTGATAGTCACCGGGTAGTGTTTTTTGAGGCGGGAGACCGGGACGCACTTCCTCATAAATTACCCAAATTTTTAATATCCATATGCAAATTAGCCTTCCCGTTCGAACCGTAAACCGCTATTTTGTTGTATATATAAATCCAATTACATGGTGTAAAGTAAATTATGAGAAGACACAGCTGAAACCGAACCAGGTTCGTCGTATCTGATTCCCGGGGTTTGTATCAGTTTTGCTGCCAACCCACACCTCTGTCTGGCCAAATGTTTTTCATCATAAACATGAGAAAGGAAAAAGCTGGCCTAACCACCAACAGACACTAAACATGTTTTTCTTAAAAAAGATATTTTAGTTATTTTCTCGACTATATTTAAATCGTGGTTCGTTGTGGCATCTGGCATAGAGAGATATTTACGCAGATAGTCTTGCCAGACCATGCACTATCGAAGTTCGGCCCTCACTGGGCGCTCAGTAATTGTGGCCTTAGGCCAGTCTATGCTACGCTTAATAAAAAATAATAATAAGGTGCCTTGGAAAAGGTATGAAGCCAACATTATGCCAGCTATCGTACGACTTTTACCTTCATGTTCCATAGTTTTTTTTGTTCTCTGGCAAGGTCCAAGTATTTGTCTATCTTTTCGCTTTCTTTCACTTTCACTGGGTGATCCGCTGGGACGGCAAAATCTTCGAGGTGAGGAGTTTTCTTTTTGTTAATTAACACTAGGTCTGGTCTCCTGGCCTGTATTAGGCGAGCCGTCTGTATCTCAAAGTACCAAAAAATTTTATGCGCCTTATTCTGCAGACTGGGCTCTTAAATTTTGTTATGGTAACCGATCTAGAAGAAGGAAAAAAAAGAAGAAAAAAAAGAAAAGGTCAAAAATCGATTCATATTTTTATAACTTGACAGTTTTCTTCCTTTTTCTTTTTTCTTGGTTCTTTACAAAAATCAAATGTGTTGGTTGGTTGGTTGGATTTTACGGCATGTCAAATCTTGTTGGGATATTTTATGCCGAAGACGTTTTGCTTATTCATTCTTGGTGGTATTCAACATTTTTTCAAACTCAATATAATATATATATATATATATATATATATATATATATATATATATATATATATATATATATTTGGAGAATATGTGCTTTTAATTGAAGTCAGACCTAATCTTTTGAAAGTTAATTCATTTATGGTTAATTAGGCGGGATTTAACTACTTAAATGTAAGGCTAAACAAATCGAGTAAAATCAATCTCTGAATATATATTTCGACCTATTAGGTCTCATCAGCAGAGCTATAGATACGAAGATCGCCTCGTGTGTGACTCGAAACCCTTGTGTCGAAACGGCACGCAAGCTTCTTACCATCACGCCAAACGGAAAATCACAAGGGTTTCGAGTCACACAGGAGGCGATCTTCGTATCTATAGCTCTGCTGATGAGACCTAATAGGTCGAAATATATATTCAGAGATTGCTTTTTCTCAATTTGTTTAGCCTTACATTTAAGTAGTTAAATCCCGCCTAATTAACCATAAATGAATTAACTTTCAAAAAATTAGGTCTGACTTCAATTAAAAGCACATATTCTCACAAATACACTGTCGGCTGAAAATAGCTAGATTTGTTTACATTATATATATATATATATATATATATATATATATATATATATATATATATATATATATATTGGTTAGGAGGTTGATTTAGAAGGCTACCACAATGCAGGTGTAAAGAAAAAAATAATAATACGGTAACAATGGTGTTGTGTGTTAACCTGTATTTAATTCTTGAATTTCGAGATAAAATCTCTTTTTCAAAAGATCACTGGAACAGAAGCAGTCTAGTTATGGCATTTCTTTTTAAATGAATTTTTTTTTTTTGAAAATGATGGTATTTTTATATAACTGTATTCTCGTGTTGTATGTTTACGTGAATGCGTTTTTTTTGTACTTGTGCGTATGTTATCATGCGCGTGTCCATGAAAATGCGTGTTGGTTGTATATATATATATATATATATATATATATATATATATATATATATATATATATTATATATATAATGAAAGATTTTATAAACGCTAAATAAGCCACCGTTTTTTTTAAATCTGAACATTTTAACCCTCTGATGATTGCAAATACGCATGAAACTGTAGTAATGCGATATTTTATCCATAATAATCAACCTTT
>CM042164.1:9097815-9100315 GCA_023376005.1 Doryteuthis pealeii | reverse complement strand
GCACCCGTTCATCACCATTGCTCCCTGGTCCATTCTGACCCAGAGTGGTAGTACCTGTTAGGGTCCCATCTATGGGTTAAATAGAAAAATGTATTTATTAAAAAAATTGTATTATCCATTAAGAATTGATTTATTTCAAAACTTTATCGGCATTAAATGACCCACTGAGGTTGATATGCCGTAAAACAAAACAAACCAAACAAACCAAAATTAGATTCAGTTTAACGTCATATCCAGGACACTAAGACCCTCAACCACAGCCTTCTAGCACACATGTGATGAAAAAGGGATTGGCCATAAGGGCAATACGATTGGTGAGGTTACACCTCTACAGAGATATGTTACATACTGAGACTTTCACAGTACCAAATCGATATAATGTTGTATACCCTTTTCTTACTTCTTCACTTACTTCTAGTCGTCTTCTCTTCTGGCCGGCTTTGGTTCTATTTTCTAACAAATTGCGTCTGGAGTTGTCGTGGGGACTTCGGTCTGGTTTTCTGTTAGGGATTTCTCCTTATCAGAAGCCCTGTGTCATTGTTAGTTTTTAAGTAATAAACACAAGACTTCGATTTACGTTGATGTTACTTCATGTTACTAAATCCCCAACCCAGACACCTGCGCAGTGAGAATCACATCTTACGAGCTCGGCTTCTACTTGCTAACTGCCTGAAATTTACTTACTCCTTAAACCGGAAGACGGGGTCTTCTATGCCTTCAGTTTCTCACGATTTATCCCCGGAAGGCAAGGTGAGAGTGAGGTCAAGCGTTGTCACTCATCCTTCAAGGCCGTGGGCTGCACTAATCGCCATTATGTTTCTACAATATCTTATATAAGTATTTGGGATCCAATAATTATGTAACAGATGTAGTTGCCTCTCTTTGGCCCCATGAAAGGGGGTTTGAGAGGCAAACATTATTACAGTGACGAGGAAGTGAAATCTGTAGTGAAGAGTGGCTTAAAGAACAGTCAGCATAATTTTACGGGGCAGGGATACATGCTCTCATTCCAAGGTGGAACATTGTAATTGAGAGAATCGGTGACTATGTGCAGAATTAGGGATGTGATCAACAGAGGGCCAGCTTCATTTTGATGTATAATATATGGCCATATGTTGGTAATATGATAGAGTGCACATGGATTTTATATATATATATATATATATATATATATATATATATATATATATATATATTTATATTTTTGCTTGAAGGCAACTACAATGCGAATATCGTATAAATTCGATAATTATAGAAGATAATAATAATGACAAGTGAATCCCGCAAAGAATTACTCGGTGTGTAGAATATCGTACAGACTGTTTCAACTGTTTCAACTGTTGAAACAGTCTGTACGATATTCTACACACCGAGTGATTCTTTGCGAGATTCACTTGTCATTATTATCTTCTATAATTATCGAATTTATACGATATTCGCATTGTAGTTGCCTTCAAGCAAAAATATAAATATTATCGACAATGCTTCTAAAAATAAACAAACATCCAAAAAATCTTATATATATATAATATATATATATATATATATATATATATATATATATATATATATGAGGTTAAGTAAACAAACAAATGTGTTTATTTTATATGGCTTTAAGCCGACAATTTTTGGAGGATATTTGCTTAATTGAAGTCGTACCAACTTTTTGAAAATTAATTAGTTAATAATGAATTTTAGGCGGGCATATATGTTCAAATGTAAGGCTAAACGAATCGAGAAAATGTCAATCCCTGAATGTACATTTCGACCTATTAGGTCTCATCAACAAGGGAGCAGTCTCCCATGTCTATAACCTTGCTGATGAGACCTAATAGGTCGAAATGTACATTCAGGGATTGACATTTTCTCGATTCGTTTAGCCTTACATTTGAACATATATGCCCGCCTAAAATTAATTAATTATTAACTAATTAATTTTCAAAAATTTTGTACGACTTCAATTAAGCACATATCCTCCAAATATATATATATATATATATATATATATATATAATATATATATCTCATATTATAATGGAGATTGTGGGTTTTTCTGTCTGTAACCGAAACTATATACTTACTCAAGTCACAATTCACTTAGTTATTTACATCACATTGTCCATGATTTTATTTTTATTTAAATTTCAATTATTAATAAAAATTGTTTTACATCATTAAGATTGTTGACCATATCTACATACTAATAACATGCAATTGTATTTATATATACAACAAAATAGCGGATTACAGTGTGAATGGGTAGGATAATTTGCATATTGATCTTAAAAATTTGATTTTAATAAATATATGCTTAGTATTATTGATTTCTAATTGTTTGGTTTTATCTTATTGAATATGAGCAAAAATGTCGGGGATACATCTTAAAAGAAATCCATTAACAAGAAGAAATAACTGTAATATTATTCTTTACTTTCTATTTTAACTAAATAGTTAAATTAGGAAAATTTACCAATGAAAGACGGGAGTAATTGAAACAGCG
>CM042164.1:9078898-9097715 GCA_023376005.1 Doryteuthis pealeii | reverse complement strand
TGAACCCGGAGTCAGCTGGTATAGGGTCTCATCAGTTAATGTGTTAAATGATAAATCGCGAAAGAAATGAACATTAAGAAGCCTAGTTCTGCAATCTCACAAAGAATTCGTGCTTTTGATTAAAGATTAAACTCCAGCACCCACAAGAATCGAAAAAAGAACAAACAAAATGACTTCGGCATAACAAAAATAACCCAACAAGGTTTGACATGCCGTAAAAACCAACCAATAGCAATGGAAGTAAATTCAAGACACAGAAGGAGTCTTGTACAGGATTGGAACTCGGGTTGGTCGGCTAGTTGGTTAGTTGGTATTTTATGGCACATCAATTTTTGCTTGGGTTATTTTACGCTGAAGACGTTTTCTTTTATTCGTTCTTGATTTTTGGAAAATCAATTTTTTAAAGATATTTCTAAAATCATTTTTTTCTATCTAACCCATAGATTGGACTCTAAAAGTTACAACTAGTCCGAGTCTTCGGCATAAAATAACCCAACAAGGGTTGACATACCATAAAAAAACAACCAATCCACCAACCATTAAATAAGTTTAGGAAAAAATACCCGTTAAAAACGAAAATACTTTTGATACAGCCGAATGTTATTTCTGGATTCCTGTCGGGTCCCTCTGGAGTAAAAGATCGGATATGCGGTTTTTAGGGGAGGTTCTTATTTTTTAATGGGTGGAGTTGTCGGCCCCTCACCCATTCCTCCCTTATTCGAACTTCGGGTTATCTTTTCTTTTTTTCTTTTTTTTTAGAGTAAACTTTTTTTTTTGTTGGACTCCTCTTACGTGGCTAAAGGGCTCTGGGCTTGGGGGGTTGGGTGGAATTAATTGCTGCCTTTCCCAAGGGGGGTAGGGCTAACGATCCTGACCGAATCTCAAATTTGTTGAGACCATTTCTCGCACAATTAACCGTTACACCATCATGAACAATCACTTCCTCCTCCACCTCCACTTCCCCTTCCTCCTCCTCCTCCTTCTTCTTCTTCTTCTTCTTCTTCTTCTTATTATTATTATTATTATTATTATTATTATTCACACCGGCGTTAGCTGATGGTATTTTACTGGAGTCTGAGTGACAACAAGTCTCCTCAGGTCTCCAGGACTCTTCTCAGTATTTCAGTTGTTGTGGGGTTTTAAGGGGTCAAATAAGAACAAAACGACGGGTAACAAAAGTAGAAAAATGTATTAACAAAAGAGTAGAGAATTACAGTACAGAGAAGTGGGAATTACGTCCGACAAATAGAGTTATGAGCTGACTCACATTGGCTTACTCTTCAAGCCATAATTGTCCCTGTTACTTATAGTAACCTGTCGGCGCATTCCATTAGTCTTATAGGGTATATCACCTATAACAAAAACCATACTATATGGTCTTGTAGGTGCAAACTTATATATTTATATAAGGATTTTATAAATCGCTAACAGAACTCAATGTACGATAACCAATAACCAATTGTTAATACATTTTCCTACATTTGTTACCCATCATTTTGTTCTTATTTGACCCCTTAAAACCTCACAAAAGTTTTATACTGAGATTCCGATTATACCAAATAGAATCATCCTTTACTTACCAGTCATTTGGATTATTTTACACACACACACACACACACACACACACACACACACACACACACATATATATACATATATATATATATATATGTATATGTGTATGTGTGTGTGTGTGTGTGTGTGTAAGGGAGTAAATCTTTCTCATATTTTGCAAGTCATCCACTATCACCACACATCACTTTACCGCATGACCTGATGAAGGTTCCATAAACTGAAACGTTGTAACGTTGACATCATCATCAAGAATAAACTCATCTTTTGCAATACTTATTCAAAGTGTACAGTCTCTCCTACTATTTACCCATAGATCGAGGGAGAATGATTTGATTCAGACCTTTCCCAAGGACACTTACCATGCGTCTGGGGGCTTCGGCTTCTGGACAGCTTAGTGATGGTAAAAATCTATCGCATGTTTCCTGTTGGCCGTCCTCTCCAGGCAGCACCTGGACCCTCGTCGGAAAGGGGCAGGTCCGGGTTTATTACCGGTGCCTGATGCACCCCAAAAGGTAAATGTCGAAGGGATAACGAACTTTTTGGATTGTTCAGCACATGAGCTTCGATTTGTGCGTGGCTCCCTTTTGTTAATCCGTCTTGGTGAGAGGTAAGGAAAACTACTTTTCCCAAGCATATAGGCTAGGTATTGCCAAAGTTGCCGAAAAATCTGTGTTTTACAAAACAAATTTACCCCCCTCGATTGAAAAAATTATCAAAAATCAGGGAGTTATCCGATTTTAATGAAATTTTCTGTGTTTATTTATCAATGAATTAATCTTATAACGCATTAGTTATTTTTATAATATTATTTTGCTTTTTTTAATTTTTAATTTTTTTTACTGATACTCATTATGTTACTACTTTTCGACCGAGAAAAAAAATTGATCTTACATAATCGATTTATTTAATTCTAATTTATTTCTAAAATGAAAACAAACGACATACTGGGTATGCCTTATATAAGTGGTATGAGATATGTAAACAATCTCATTCAGGATTTGAACTCGGTACGCCGTGTCCATTTACGACGATAAATATTGCATCACATAAGCACAATAGTGTTGGGACAATCGTATAGGTGCTAGGGTTTAACGTGACGAGCCGATTGATAGGAAAGGCCTCACCGACAGTTCTAGCCTAAATAAGAACCAAAGTGGAATATTGTCATGAACTGTTCATCCCCCAGGATTCCGTACTTAAGCATCACGGGTCGCCACCCACGGCCAAAAGGTGGTCCCATTGAGAGAGACTTACCTCTTTACGACCGACAGGTGTAAGAATAAATTAAATAATTAAACCAGGATTTGAACTTGGTTCGCCGTGTCCATTTACGACGAGATCTATTGCTTCACAAACGCCTCCATAGCCAAATCTAAGGCGAAATGATTAGAATAAGAATAAATTTTTATTAAAACTTATATTAAATCTTTAAATTATGTCAATTAACAAATTAGAATAAATATCAATAAATGATTTTATTTGACAATATTTTAAATTTCCTTTCTAAATTTTAAAAATTTTAATTGAATCTAAATTATATACTATAATGGTTAAAGACAATAAACACAATATTAAAAACAGTAATTAAATATCAATACACTTTTCTATATATTCATAGATGTCTCAGTTTAATTAAAATTATAGTAAATTACATTCAATTTACAAATCCTATAAAATATTGTAAGAATTTCATTAAATGATATCTAAATTAAATAAAAACATTGTATTTGGTAATTATGAACTTTTGTTTAGTAAATTAGGTTGTCCCAGAAAAAACAGAACCCACAAATGTTGTAATAAAACTGTTAATTGTAACTAGGGGAGTTAAGGGTTAGGGTTAGGGGTTAGGGGTTAGGGTTAAGGTTGGGTTTGGGGTTAGGGTTAGGGTTAGAGTTTGGGTTCTGTTTTTTCTGGATCACCCTGTACCGGGTGACCCAGAAAAAACAGAACCCAAATTATTTATTTATTTTCCCATTAAACGAACCCTACAACCTAACCCTAAAGCCTAACCCTAAACCTGATCCTAAACCCCCTAGTTAAAATTAACAGTCTTATTATAAAATCTGTGGGTTCTGTTATTTCTGGGACATCCTAATTTACTAAACAAAAGTTCATAATTACCTTGTATTGTACTTAGGAAAATAGATATTAATAAAATTTGGTAGAAATAATTGACTATTTCTATAAAATAGACTCTCCAATTTCTGTGTGGACTTTAGAATTCTATTTCCCCAAATCCATTAAAAGATTTCACAACAGATTCTACTTCTGACCCATTAAGCATTAGATTATGAGTAAATGCCGGTTGATTGATTGATTGGATTTTACGGCATGTCAACCCTTATTGGATTATTGTATGCCGAATACTTAAAAAAAAAATTAATTCTTGAAAGGTATTCAACATTTTTTCAAGCCCCAGCCGACAGGGCGTAAGAATGAATGAAATTATCACACCAGGAAAACCAGGGGAAAATATTAGAATTTAAGTGCTGGCAAAAAAAGTCGGGAAATAGTAAATGAAATTAATAAATAATTAGCTGACTCAGTTAAAGCGTTCAAGCGCGAATAGATGACGATTTAAATGCATTTTTACCCTCAGAGAAGAATTTGGAAAACTAAACTTGAACTCAAACATATGTTTCCTATTTGTTTAAATCTAGTCAGAAAATATGTGGCAAAAAAAGATGTTTTTTTTTTTTCTCTTCGAAAGATCGAAAATCGCAAAGATACGAAGAATGACTCGGCCATTGGACGTTTGTTTGTGAAGTCGACCTCCCACATTATTGACTGCCAGAACGTGGATCTGGCAAAAATGTTCCGGTGCACTCAGATGTGACGTTTCGGATGGCTACGCTGACCTCGGCTCTTTTGATCTGCAAAACAGAGACTGCTGTGCGACACTATAATCCGGGCGACACTTGCCGATTTAAAAAAAGTTCAGGATGGAAATAAAACCACTTTAAATCATTCCGACATGGTGGTCCGTAACTCTGCTTTCATTGTCAACCTCTCTTCAGTGGTAAATGGCACAGGAGAGATGGTTTACTGAATTTCCGTGTGACCACAAGAAGAAGAAGAAGAAGAAGATGATGATGAGGAACAGAAGAAGAAGAAGAAGAAGAGAAGAAGAAGAAGAAGAAGAAGAGTAATATCAGAAGAGAAGAAGAAGATGAAATATCAGAGGAAGAAGAAGAAGAAGAAGAAGAAGAAGAAGAAGAAGAATATGAGTAATATAAGAAGAAGAAGAAGAAGAAGAAGAAGAAGATGATGATGATGATGATGATGATGATGAGGAATATAAAGAAGAAGATGAGAAATACAAGAAAGAGAAGAAGAGAAGATGATGATGATGAGAAGAAGAAGAAGAAGAAGAAGATGAAGAAATACAGAAGAAGATGAAGAAAGAAGAAAACTTAAAGAGAAGAAGTGTCAGGGTGGAGGCTGGAGATGCAGAGGAGAGAAAATGATTTAGGATGTTATTGACAATTTTTTTTTAACGTGATGGGTGCTCATACGCAAAAATGAGACACACACACACACACAACACACACATATATATATATATATATATATATATGTGTGTGTGTGTGTGTGTGTATGTATAAATGCGTGCGTATGTAAACCTTACGCTAAGCGTGCTTTCAAGAATGAGTGTATTTGTAAGAGTAAATCAATGCATATGTTTAAATAGAAATTACATTAAGATGTATGTATATATATATATATATATATATATATATATATATATATATATATATATATATATATATAGTGTGTATGTGTTGTGTATGTGTGTGTGTGTGTGTGCGCGCATGTGTTTATGTAATAGTTATATATATATATATTATTACAGTTACACCTCCACGCACACACACACACACACACACACACACACACATATATATATATATATATATATATATATATATATATATATATATATATATATACACAAAGCCCTGTGCACGAGCTGTATGTGACCAAAGTCAATTTCTAAAGCAGAGTTTAAGAAATTGGGATTCAGAGTTTTCCTTCTCCTAGACTGGTTACTAAGCTAAGGTGAAAGAACACAGTATAACTAAATATTTACTCATAGCTCGGGTGGGGGAGTAGATAGATTTATACCTTTTGCTAGGGTATTAGCGCTATGTGAAATGCTAACAGCCTCGTCCAGGATTTGAACTCGGTCGACGAGTCCATTTCCTAGAACTCCAACAATTTCACCACGCGCCTACCCCCTCTCTCTCCCCCTCTCTCTCTCTTTCTCTCTCTCTCTCTCTATATATATATATATATGTGTGTGTGTGTGTGTGTGTATATATATATATATATATGTATATATATATATATGTGTGTGTGTGGGCGTGTGTGTGTGTGAGCGTGTGAGCGTGCGTGTATGTGTGTGTGTGTGTCTGTGTCAAATTTATGTAATTTACAGTTATATATATGCGTTCATATACTCATATAAATACACACATACTTACATACTTGGAAGCACTCTTAGCGCAACGTTTATTGTTCTGTCTTGGGAAATGGAATGGGTTAGCCAAGTTCAATTCCTCGATGTGACCTCTCTGGGCGACAGTCTAGTCTAAGCAAGTGCCATAGTGGAGTGTTCCAAGTCACAAGAATTCCGTCCTCAAGCATCATGGGACGCCACCCATGGCCAGCAGGTACCCAAGTTCAATTCCTGGATGAGGCCTCTTCGCGCGACCGTCTAGTCTAAGCAAGTGCCAATGTGAAGTGTTCCAAGTCATATTCTGCTCAGTCACAAGAATTCCGTCCTCAAGCATCATGGGACGCCACCATGGCCAGCAGTACCCAAGTTCAATTCCTGGATGAGGCCTCTTCGCGCGACCGTCTAGTCTAAGCAAGTGCCAATGTGAAGTGTTCGAAGTCATATTCGGCTCAGTCACAAGAATTCCGTCCTCAAGGGTCGCCACTTATGGCCAGCAGGTAGTTCTATTACTTTACCTTACTTAGGCTAGACTGGCGTCGGAGAACCCCCTCCGATCAATCGGCTGGTCACATCAAGTCCTAACACCTATATGATTGTCCCGTTCCTATTGCCCTTTTGGCAAGCCCAAACTCATTTTATCATATATGTGCTAGAAGGCTGTGGCTGAGGTCTTAATATCCTGGGTATGACGTTAAACTCTATCTGATGGGGAAGTTCCAGTTCTGGAGCTCGGGGAACGTTCAGTAACTCTTCATCATCATTACTCCCAGGTCCACTCTAACCCTGAGTGATAGTACTCGTTAGGGTTCCATCTATGAGTTAAATAGAAAGAAATTGATTAACAAAATTGAGTACCCATCAAGAATGTATAAAACAAAAATGTCTTCGGCATAAATAATCTAAAGGGTTGACATGCCGTAAAATCCAACCAATCAACCAACCAATCTTAAAGTAAAATAAGTATTTATGTCTTCAGCATTAAATAACCCAACAAAGGGTTGACATGCCGTAAAATCCAACCAACCAACCAATCTTAAAGTAAAATAATTATTTATGTCTTACGCATGAAATAACCCAACAAGGATTGACATGCCGTAAAACCCAACCAACCACTCAACCAATCTTAAAGTAAAATAAGTATTTATGTCTTACGCATGAAATAACCCAACAAAGGTTGACATTCCGTAAAATCCAACCAAACATTTCTATTTGACTTGTATTTCATCTCTGAAGCGCGCTTAGCGTCGTTTGAAATGGAAGCGGCAACCCGAGTTCAAATTTGCAAAATGTTTTGACACTCCTGTTCTACCGTGTATTCTCTTTCGACACCTTATAATAGGTCAATCTAATCAGTTATTGAAAAAGAAAAATAGCTGAGTCAGCTAGTTAGTCTGGTTGGGTTAGCAAAAAGCTAGCTGAAAAGAGAGTCTAGTCAACAATTGATCAATTCTGTCAGAGATTGAAATAGAGTAATAAAAAAAATGATTTTAATCCAGTAGTTGTTGTTGTTGTTGTTGTGAAGTAATTCACCCTCCATCCAACGAATTCATCATATCTCGAATGAATGAGATTGTTAGTGAATTCATAAAAAGAGTAACAAAGGGAATAGGAAATTTACAAGCAGTCCCCAAACATCACATGTATATCCTGGTTTAGGGGAAGGAGATTCCTTGGGTCGGTTGAGTCAGCTCCATCCAATGAATTCATTATATCCCGAATGAACAAGTTTGTGATTCATGAAAAAATAAAAGGGAATAGGGAATTTTGCATTTCTGTCCTCTGTATATATGAAGAGAGAGAGAGAGAGAGAGAGAGAGAGAGAGAGAGAGAGAGAGAGAGAGAGAGAGAGAGAGAGAGAAATGGATAATTTATCATAGAAGGTTTTCCAGAAAATATTCTGGTAAAATTAATCTTACAAAACAGTAAATATATAAACCAAACTTTTGGCTTTCAGTTTTATTTTATTAAATAAAATGAAGAATGAAAATAATAAAAATAAGAAATAAGATGCAAAAAAAAAAGATGTTGAATATGTTTTATTTTTTAGGGTTGGGATGGGGGTGGGTGCATGTATTCATTAGCTCATAAAGCAAATCATCCGTAGATTTGGATTATTCAGACTATTGTCCTCATCATTATTGCTATCTATACAATGTTTTGGTCAATGTGCCCTCCGGCTTTCTTCAAGTATTTTTTGTCAGACTCAGGAACCCCTCTTTGAACTCGAGAACCTTCATGTCATAATTAAGAGCCTTTACAGAACTTTGAACCTAACCCTTTATTCAATCCACTGGGGTAGACTGTTCTCATTCCATTAACCATGACTGGATACAAGTGTTAAGCTGTGTTACTGTCACCCTTGTCCAGGATTGAACTTGCAGCCTAGAGATAAGGAGATGCAGTGACAAATACATCAAAAGCTGTTGATTCCTGGTAAACCGACAACTTCACACACGGGTAACTCGAGATTTCCATTTTTAAGATCTCAAGCCCACCATGCAGTTGAAATGATACTTGTGCTATCGAATATTGAAGTAAGTCAAGGCCCGAAATGAAAGTGTCTATAAATAGGAGCTCTTTATTAATATCTCCAGACTTTTGGAGCGTTAGTGATAGATAGGCTGAAATACAATAACTAAGACATAACCGTCACATGCGGATGTTTACGAAATTAATTCTTAACATATCATAAACGTATACTAACCATGGTGAAAATTATTCAATTAACCCACTTAAAGAATGTTCACCTTGTGTTTTATTTTTATTGGACAGTAAACAAACTAATAACAGATAAGACGCAAAACATTTTGGATAGAGACCGGGTGGATGAGCAGTTCATGACATGCAATACTCCACTTTGGCCCTATCTTGGGCTAGACGGACGGTCGGAGAGGCCCCCTCCGATCAATCGGCTGGTCACGTCAAGCCCTAGCACCTATATGATTTTCCCAACCCTATTGCCCTTATGGCAAGCCCCAACCCCTTTTTATCATATGCATGCTAGAAGGCGGTGGCTGCGGGTCTACATGTCCTGGGAATGACGTTAAACTCTATCTGATGGTGAGGTTCCAGTTCTGGAGGTTTGGGGAATGTGGAGCTCCCCTTCATCACCATTGCTCCCTGGTCCACTCTGACCCGGAGTGGTAGTACCTGTTAGGGTCCCATCTATGGGTTAAATAGAAAAATGTATTTATAAAAAAAGTGTATTATCCATTAAAAATTGATTTATTTCAAAACTTTATCGGCTTTAAATGACCCACTGAGGTTGATATGCCGTAAAACAAAACAAACAAACCAAGCAAAACATTTTCTCTTTAATAGCTGAATGGAAGCACTTGGCATAATTGTTAGGGTCGTAGGAAATGGACTCGTCGACCAGAGTTAAAATCCGAGACAAGTCTTTTTTTAAATTTCACAGAGAGCTAATACTATTTGGAAAGGTATGAAACCATATATTCTCCCTCCAGCTATGGGTAAAATAGTAGGGTAGACTGGGCTCTTGAACCTTGGATAGGTAACAAGTCTAGGAGAATGAAAATCTCTGAAATTGAAAAAAACCTGAGGTCAGTTGTTGATTGGGTTTGTGACATTCCTTGTGCACCAATTCTTTCCTATCGACTGAGCCAAAAAGTGCGGAATGGTCCGACACAAGCCTTCACCACTATAAACAAAATATTGTGTGGGTTATTTATTGGACGAACCCTAATGTGTCCATAATAGCTGAATATTCTGTCTCATAAAATATACCTTAAAAGAAGCTGATTAGATTATTCAAATTTATACTATCATTTTACCCGGGAAAGTTCTGGTTAAAAGTGTACATATCTTTTTTTCTACATTTAATGGCATATGAATATTCGTGGTTTATTTAATGCCAACACAATCCTTATAGAAGAAGAGTCGTAGTACTATTCACCCCATAGCTGGGAGAGTAAGGGGTTCATACCTTTCCCAATGGGATTAGGCGGAGTAAAAGTAATGAGTTAACTGGAATTTGATATAAATATATATATATATTCCTTTCAATACACACACTTACAGCGTCCCATACTCACGCCATAAAATAGAATATTTGATGTCATATTTCAAAACCGTCTCCTTTTCAAACTTCAAAAATTTTTAAACAGACTGAATGACAAGGACTACCACTCGCTTTTCTCGTTATTCTGTGATAAATAATTTCTTATCACCTTCCAGATACCAACAAAAGCCCTGAAGATGATCTAATTAATAGATCGAAACACTGCAGCGTCGGCCAATAAACTCACCACTTAACTCATTTAAACCTGTTTTTTTTTTATTTTCTTAATATACTACATATATATATATATATATATATAATATATATATATATATATATATATATATAAAATGTTGTTCTGGTTCCAACGGGAGAAAATTTAATATTTTATAAAAAAGAAGAAGGTCCGCAAAATGTATTATGTTTTCAGAAAAAATGTTTTATTCTTTTTATCTTACATACGCGACACGTGTTTCTGATCTGTTGTCTTCTTCAGGCATTGAGCTATTAATTTGGCAGAATATGTCCGATATTTGATAGGTTCTGTGACATTTTATATTTCCTCGAGTGTGACAGCAGCCCAGCCCTGCTGCGAGCCATGAAGCCACACTGACAAACGAAATGCTCCAAGGCAGGAGTTAAATGTTTTTCTTTTAAAGTTAGGCGGAGCCGATCTCTATACTTCATTCTATTTTGTTCAAAGCTCTTTAGTTTAGCGAAACATGTCTTACGCCATTCCTTCCGATCCGATGCTAGATCTTCCCAAGCACTCAGGTCAATATCGAGGCGTTTCAAATTGTCCTTCAATTTGTCCTTGTAGCGTAAGAGAGGACGTCTAGTATAAGTCTTAGCATTTGGTAATTGCCCGTATAAAATCTTCTTTGGAAGCCTGTTCTCATTCATTCTGACAACGTGACCAACCAACCTAAGTTGAACCTTCGCTAATAGGGTTTCGATGCCAGCAATGTTACATCTTTTTAATATTATGCTATATATATATATATATATATATATATATATATATTATATATAATATTTCTAAAATGCCTATAACACTTTTTTTTATCAATTCTCCTTCTTCCAGCCTCCACATCCTTTAATATACTTTGAAAACAAACTGGAACACATCACCTCTGATGATGGCACTTCGAAGTGTCGAAAGTACTCGGGATATGAACTTCGGTGGACTAAACCACGAATTCCATCCAAATAAAAAAAAAAAGTTGGCCAGAAAACTTGAAAAAATCACCAATAAAATCTTTAAACAGGAGACCTGCCTTTTAGTTAATTCCACATGTATAAATGAAAGAATGCTGCCCAAATACACACACACACACACACAAACACACACACACACACATATATATATAATATATATATATACATATATATATATATATATATCCAGGGTGTTCGGGAGAAATTTGACAGTTTCATAAGGAAAAATGAAAAAATGCTTGGTAACTAGATAGTCGGGTTTCGAACCACGCACAAGGCGGTCTTCCTATCTATAGCTCTGCTGATGAGGCCTAATAGGCCGAAATATACATACAGAGATTGATTTTTCTCGATTTGTTTAGCCTTACATTTAAATAGGTATACCCGCCTAATTAATTAATTATTAATTAATTAATTTTCAAAATTAGGTACGACTTCAATTAACCACATTTTTCTCCCATGTATATATATATATATATATATATATATATATATATATATACATATATATACTTTCAAAGAAAGAAAGTCTAACAAACCGTCATTTATTTATTTTTTTTTTTATTTGAACGTATAAATATTGCTCTGTATATAATTAATTAATTAATTATTATACTAATGTTTTGGGGATTTATAAAAATCCTTATATAAATGTATGTTTACATCTACATGAGCATACATTGTGGATGTACAGTGAGATTTTGATGATCCCAAATCGAATTATTTCCCACATACCAGCCAGTTGGATTATTTTACCTATCTATCTATCTATCTATCTATCTATCTATCTATATATATATATATATATATATATATATATATATATATATAAGTAAAGTAAAGTCGACGGGGCAGCCTAAAGTCGGTATATATATATATATATGGGCCGGGTTAGCTCAGTCGGTAGAGTGTTCGGCTAGAAACCACAAGGTTCCTTGTTCGATACAATGCTTTTTTTCGATACAAACACTTTCACATTCTAATACTCATACTACAAAAAAGAATATTTGACGTCATATTTCAAACCGTTCATTTTTTTCAACGTTCTTTTTTCTCAGACTTCAAATTTTAAACAAACCGATAAACAAGGACTATCACTCGCTTTTCTCGTTATTCTGAGATAAAAAAATTTTTTATCACCTTCCACATACCAACAAATGCCCTGAAGATGATCTAATTAATAGATCGAAACAATGCAGCGTCGGCCAATAAACTCACCACTTAACTCATTTAAACCTGTGTTTTTTCAATTTTTTATTATACTACATACCGTCGGATTCACTTCCTTTTATTCATATATATTATATATATATATATATATATATATATATATGGTATTTGTGGAAAAGGTGACTTACCGGTGAAACAGGTCACAATGGTTAGTTGATGCAAGATTCACAATGATAAGGCAGCGATATAACAAATATAAAGCGCTCAATACATTGGTAGAGCAAATTTATTAAGATAAAGGTGCACGTTAATAGCCTACTCGTGTTTCACCATAAGGATCTTCAGGGTTAAATCTACTAGATTAATCAAGATATTGATTAATTGCAGTTGATTGCACGTGTGTATTTTTTTTTTTTTGCGATAAACGGTTGGTTACAGGACTGCAAGTCAAAGAACGTCGATTCAAGATTTGAAAATTCAAAAAATTCAAAAAAGCGGAAGTTGAATTTTCTTAAGATCAAAATATAAACATTGTTAGAAATCCGCTTTGTGCTATTGTTTTACTGGTTTATGACAATGATGGGGCTTCACTCTATTATTAGGGCAGGGTTAGCTCAGTCGGTAGAGCGTTCGGCTAGAAACCCCAAGGTTCGCTAGTTCGATACCGGTCCTCGCCAACTCAGCGTATAAGTAGCACAGGGATCTGTGCGGTAAAGTAAGAAGCTGGTGGTAAGTGTGGCGCTCCACCTCAGACGCTAAGATAATCTCCTTGGTTTAGCGCTAGTGAAAAGGGGATAGACTCTCTCGCTGATTGGCTGATACCGACATTAGGCCGCCCCGACGACTTTACTTACTTTACTTTTTATTATAGAGTCTGTTGCGATTAAATGTGTTTTTTTCAATATACTAGTAAATATATGCACCCTCTGGGTGCAAGTATTCAAGTTTTAATGTAATAAAATATCATATTAAATTAGAAAGGCTAATGAAACTAAATAAGAATACAGATAAAAAGATTTGAAACAGAGGGAGTATAATAAAAGATTTGAAACAGAGGGAGTATAATAAAAAATGGAACAACTGAAACTTACTCTTCCATCAATCTCGTCTTTCATTGTTATTTTTTCTAATTTAAGTATTTAGTTAAAAGAGGAAGTAAAGAATAAAATGAGAGTTATTTTATCTTGTTAATGGATTTCATTTAAGATTTATTGAAGAGATTTTTGCTTATATTCATTAAAATAAAACCAAACAGTTAGAAATCAATAATACTATGCACATATTTATTAAATTCGATTTTTTAATATTAATATGCAAATTAGCCTTCCCGTTCACACTGTAATCCGCTATTTTGTTGTATATATAAATATAATAGCATGTTATTAATATGTAGATATTGTCAACAGTATTAATAAAACAATTTTATTAATAATTGAGGTTTAGATAAAAATAAAATCATGGAGAATGTGATGTCAATAACTAAGAGAATTGTGACTTGAGTAGGAATATAGTTTCGGTTACAGACAAAAAAACACACAATCTCCATTATAATAAGATGTTAAACGTTATTTATTTTAATTAAAGTCAATAGAATGTGTGTATATATGAATTCATATATGGAGGTGTATTTTTACCATGTGATTAATCGTATTACTGTTCTTCAAAACTTTGCGGTGAGACTTATATCCTTTGTGCCTCCTANTTAGAACATCAATCAACAACCTGTATGCAAACTTGGAGTTCTCAAATTTTCTGATATGGTCCATTGTGAAAATATTTTGTTCTTACATAAACTATTCCACAATAAAGTGCCTGTTTCTGTTCAGAATGCTTTTGCAGTTGACTTCACCATGCTCAGGTCACTCGTGCTGACCAAACTGGTTTGTTTAATTTCCTACATCAACACGGTTAGTTTTGGGCATAATTCGATTCTTTTAATGCACTAATTCTTGGAACACTGTTCAATCTCTTCTTTTGGAGGGAGAGATAGTCATTAGTTAGAGTACAAGGATAGTAGAAAAAATGCTAAGTAAAAAAAAAAATGAAAAATAGAGAATCAAATAAACAAAATATAGAAAATGTAGAAAAGAAAAGAAAGCTGGAAAAATTGTTTTGAGGTGACCCGATAATTTTTTGTTCTTCAAATATAATTACTTCTATAAGATTAGAAAAATTGAAAGCGGTCACAGAAATGGTAATGAAGGGGTACTCCACACTTTCCAAAGCTCCAGAATTGAAACCTCACTATCAGATGTAGTTTAACGTCATACCCAGGACACTAACACCTTCAACCACCGCCTTCTAGCACGTTTTTTATTTAAAAAAGGGTTAGAGGATTGCCATGAGAGTAATAGCGTTCGTATAATCGTCGAGGTAATGTTGGAATTTTGGTATATAAGGCGTGTGTCAGATGGTCACTTCTATTTATAGACTCGCCTATGGGCACGTGACATGGGAGAGATTACTATTGTCCAATCACTGGCAGTGCTGCTGCTGCTGTTGCTGTATTTATACCAGGCCTGATTCTAATCTTAGCACGTTCATACTTGGACCATCTCGGACGTCGGACGAAAGGACACTATCCCACAAGGACTTATTGATTTACTTACTTGTTTACTTTAAGTTCTTTTACAACTGGAACCAAAGATGGCGACCAGTTACTCAACGTTGTTTTTGGCCAAAACAATATGTGCTTAGTATTATTGATTTCTAATTGTTTGGTTTTGTCTTAATGAATATGAGCAAAAATCTCGGGGATAAATCTTAAAACAAATCCATTAACAAGAAAAAATAACTGTAATTTTATTCTTTACTTCTTATTTTAACTAAATTGTTAAATTAGGAAAATTTAGCAAGGAAAGAGAAAGTTTCAGTTGTTCTAGTTTCCGATTATATCCTCATCTGTTTCAAATCTTTTTTATCTACATTCTTATTTAGTTTCATTATTCTTTTTGATTTAACATAATATTTTATTACATTGAAACTTAAATACTAACACCCGGGGGTGCATATATTTGCTAGTATTTTAAGGAAAGTTTTTTCTTGCACGTACTAACCGCTGATAAGTGGTGATTCCGCGGATAGTGAGGGTCTACTGTAGATCAGAAGTGGTTCCAACAGCCGGTCTGGAACTGAGTTCTTTGAATTCTCCCTCCCCTCCCCCTCACCTCCAAATTGAAGAGCATTTACTTATTTGAGGTCTTGGTTGAAAACAAAAGTAGGTGACATTCTACAGAGATCTACAGTTCTTACTTCAAGTAGATGTGCTGTGTCACTCATCTGACGATCTAATTCCCTTTTTTGTGGCCTTGTGTCAAACAAAGTAAGATAAAAGAAAAACATAAAAGAAAAAGAAAAATAAGAAAAAAATAAGGAAAAAGAAATAATAAAAAGAGGAAAAAGAAAAATAAGAAAAAATAAGGAAAAAGAAATAATAAAAAGAGGAAAAAGAAAAATAATAAAAAATAAGGAAAAAGAAATAATAAAAAGAGGAAAAAGAAAAATAAGAAAAAATAAGTAAAAAGAAATAATAAAAAGAGGAAAAAGAAAAATAAGAAAAAATAAGGAAAAAGAAATAATAAAAAGAGGAAAAAGAAGACAAGAAAGGAAAGAAAGAAAAATGAAAAATGAAAAAGAAAGAAAAAGGAAAGTAAGAAAAGAGAAAGTAAAGAAAGAAAAGAAAAAATGAATGAAAAAAAATGAAGAAAAAAAGAGAAATAAATAATTAAAAAGAACTAAAAAGAAATCATAGAATAAAGTAAATGAATGCTGTTTACCTTGTGGCCGAAATAGTTACATATTCGTCATTGTTGCCTAAGATTGGTGTTTCGTGCCAAATCCGAGGTTCTTCCCATTTGACAATAGACATAAAACAATATTTCAAATTCTATTTTTGTCTTTGTGTTTTACTAAACTCAATAATGATGGTATTTTAACAGTATAAAGTTGTTCTGGGGTCGGTTGCCTCCACCCACCCCCGCTTCTCCCATTCCTGCCTGTGTCTCTTTTTATCGGTCGCTGCACTCTTACTTTACCCTGTTCCCTTTTTTGTGGCCTTGTGTCAAACATTATTAAGCATCCTACACTTGCTATTCTGTTGCTGTGAGTGCATTAATCAATTAACAGGATTGAATATCCGGACTATTGCCCTTGTTATCTACACAACGTTTTAAGATGAGGACAATAGTCCAAATAATACAAATAATACTAATTATCAAGTCTCATCTAAAAGATGCAGAGAAATAGTTTAGATAACAATAAAGATGAGGACAATAGTCCAAATAATACAAATAATGCAAATCATCAAACCTCATTTAAAAATTTCAAAGAAATGGTCCGGAAAAGGTATCGAAATATTGTTTAATATTAGCTATGAATATGATATAAAATATTTTCATTTCAACAGGTTTGTATGTTTCATCTCTCTCTCTCTCTCTCTCTCTCTCTCTCTCTCTCTCTATATAATATATATATATATATATATATATATATAATATATATATATATATATATATATGTGAAATTGACATTTTTGAAAAAACAAAGGATGTTTATAATTGCTGACAGAAATCTGTTTC
Organism: Doryteuthis pealeii; assembly: GCA_023376005.1. Lineage (NCBI taxonomy): Eukaryota > Metazoa > Mollusca > Cephalopoda > Myopsida > Loliginidae > Doryteuthis > Doryteuthis pealeii. The sequence goes on along the minus strand of CM042164.1, from coordinate 9,080,695 downwards.
GACCGTTTTAATAGATCGGTCATCCGTGCGGAGGGGTGGAACCAGAAATTTTCGAACCCTTCTGCACGATTCGTAATTTCTCTTATTTTTTCGTTCTTATTGAAAAGGGGGAAAAACCAAAAGAAATTGTTTACCTTTTTTCTCAATTATTCCAACCATCGTATTATCTAATATCAATGTATTTCTCTGATGAGGATTGATCGAAAAAAGAATATTTATTTTAGATTATACATCTAATTATAATGGTATCCTAACTTTCTTTTTGGAAATTTTTTTCCATCGCTTTTATGACGAATTCGCTTTTACGTGTCCTAATTATATAGATATATAAATACAATTGCATGTTATCAGTATGTAGATATGGTCAACAGTATTAATAAGGTAAGATGATTGTCACATCCTACCTGTGGCGAAAAGGTTGGGTTAAAATGGCGTCTCATCGTTGTGTATAGGTTTGTAAGCTTGTCTCGCAGATCCATTGCTACTGAATAGCGAGTTCGATCCTGACTGTATGCCCCATAATTGTAACCTTGTGTCACATCCTAATCATGGCAAACGGTTTTGGGTAAATACTCTGTCACGTCTACACACGAGAGAGAGAGAGAGAGAGAGAGAGAGAGAGAGAGAGAGAGAGAGAGAGAGAGAGAGAGAGTTGAAATCACTTCCCATCCAGTCGTCGAAGCTAAAGATTACTTAGCCCAATCGTTAATCCATCAAGTGTTTTTTAACAGATAATCTTTTAGCCGTAATTAGTAATCCTTAATAAGCCGGTCACGCAGCTATGGAGGGTTCAATCTTCATAGGGTATCACATACTGATGTATTCAAACTGAATTTTAAATCTTTTCCGATTTTCAGTTTTTTTTTTTTTTGTTTTTTTGTTTGTTTGATGTTGTCCGCTTCTAAGATTCCAAAATATTTGTAATTCTCCTTTCCTCCAATCTGCTGCCACCAATTGCGACATGTCAGTGACAAGACCTTAGAATCTTTGTTAAAACCTACACCAGAGCATTGGTGAACATAATTAAATTTAGCTGAAATTGAACTCAGTTTGATGGTTTTGTTTTGTGTCATTTCAAACTATTTTACAACTCCACATCCAAATATTACGGTTTAGTATATTTGATGTACTGGTATGATGGATAGGAGATCACTTGTAATAAACATAACCTGTCCATCTAAAAGTGTTCAATTGTGTGTATTAATCCAACCTTTCTGCCACAGGATATAACACAATTAAGGTCAATTTTCAAGCAGAGTAAAGCTAGTTTGAACTGTTTTCCTTCTCCTAGATTGGTTACTCAACCAAAGCTAAAGAACCTATCTTTTTTTTTATTTGCCCATAGCTGGAAGGGGGGGGCAGATGAATTCATACCTTTTCCCTGAATATTAGCACAAAATGAAATGCAAATGCAGCTTCGTCCAGGATTTGAACTTGTGTCACCAATTCCATTTCCTACAACAATAATCATTACGCAATTGTTAAAAGTATTTAAATTGAATTCCTTGTATGCGGGTGTGACACAAGGTCTTTTTAATGTGGGGACTGCGCACGAGCTGAAACTCATGGGATGGTAGGTGTAAAAAAAATGCATAGATCCCATTGGCATTCCTTCTTATATTTTCCTAACTTTGTAGTTGTATTATGTCCATTGTTTTTCTTGCCCTCTTTTTCATCACTAGCATGGCAAATTTTTCGATGCCGTTTCGACTCAAATTTTGTTGTATATGCTTCATTTATTTACTTATCTTATTATAATGGAGATTGTGTGTTTGTCTGTCTGTAACAGAAACTATA
>CM042164.1:9071398-9073898 GCA_023376005.1 Doryteuthis pealeii | reverse complement strand
ACAGGCAGAGTTATTATCACCAATATTATTGTTGGAGGAGTATATATATATATGATGATGATGATGATGATGAATTTGAAAATGAAATGACAGGAATATTGGTAAATGGAGGTTAACAAACACGAATTTTTGTAGTGTCATTTTTAAAATAAGTACATTAAGTACTGCTATCCAATTGTATGCAATATTATGTTTAAAAAATAGATACATTAATTTATCTGAACAACAGCGTGGGCATCTCTGGTCTCAGAATTCCACACATTTGATTAGACGAAGCTCGATTTGTTTAGCCATACATTTAATAGGTATTCCCGCCTAATTCATTATTAATTAATTAATTTTCAAAATTAGGTACGACTCCAATTAAGCACTTATTCTCCCAAAAATTATCGGCAAAAAGCCATTGAAAACAAACCGTGTTTACATATATATATATATATATATATATATATATATATATATAATATATATACAATCACACACATGAACTTGGTTTTAGAATCTTATAGGCACAAAAAACTGTCAGTAACCAAGCACCATTAACTTCATGTCTACGCCATCCTATCTTAGATATACATGCTCTATCCACAATATTGAGCACTATTTACTTATAAATATAGCACATTTTATTATCAATATATATATATATATATATATATATATATATATATATATGTATATATATATAAGTAATTCAAATACTAGTGGAACCAAAATCAATCTGGCTTGACCAAGAAATGTAACCGGTATCGATTTTGTTACTTAACGGATTAAGACGGATCGATGGGCTTATTTTGTAAGGAGACGTATCGACCTGTTGCACCGTCCAGCTCTTGGAAAACGCGCACAGAGAACGGCCTCAGGGTGTGGACGAAGAAGGGTGAGTGACACACTGGTAAGTATCCCCCAAGCAAAATAAACCATTATATGAACTAGGAATATACTTTAAACTTCTTTTTTTATTCAAATATTGTATTTTTTTTCTAAAAGGAACAAATAAAAGCCGATTTGATGTTAGATTAGCGAAGATTACAGTACTATTAAACAATTCGTAAAAGTTCAGGAAAAAGATTTGGGTTAGGATTTCTTATTTAGCTATCAAAAAATCTGAATTTATATATATATATATATATATATATATATATATCACAGATTGTTTATGATATATATATATATATATATATATATATATATATATATATATATATATCACAGATTGTTTATGATATATATATATATATATATATATATATATCGCAGATTGTTTATGAGATAGCTATCTATCTATCTATCTGTCTATCTCTCTCTCTCTCTATATATATATAATATATATATATATATATATATATATATATATATCAACATATTGTTTATGATAGCTATATATATATATATATATATATATATATATATATATATAGTTATCTACAGACACCGTCTCCTCAGTGTTCCTAGACTTAGTAGGCTACCTCCAGCCGAGATCGAAACCCGACATCACACAATGCTATTAAAGAAGAAAACAATTTATAATATAATCATAGCTGATACTGATCAATATTTCGATTTTACAAAAATCATCATCAGAGCTCATTCACTCCGTAGTTGTTTGGGTCAGAGAGGAAAGTCAGGAGAGGAAATATATATATATATATATATCTTATTATAATGGAGATTGTGTGTTTTTCTGTCTGTAACCGAAACTATATTACTACTCAAGTTTCAATTCCCTTAGTTATTGACATCACATTCTCAATGATTTTATTTTTTATTTAAACCACAATTATTAATAAAATTGTTTTGCATTATTAATACTGTTAACCATATCTACATACTAACAACATGCAATTATATTTATATATACATCAAAATAGCGGTTTACAGTGTGAACGGGAAGGCTAATTTGCATATTGATATTAAAAATGTGATTTTAATAAATATGTGCTTAGTATTATTGATTTCTAATTGTTTGGTTTTATTTTAAGAATATAAGCAAAAATCTCTTCAATGAATCTTAAATGAAATCCATTAACAAGAAAAAATAACTGTCATTTTATACTTAACTTCCTCTTTTAACTAAATACTTAAATTAGAAAAAATAACAATGAAAAATGGAAGTGATGTAAGAGTAAGTTTTAGTTGTTCTAATTTTCGATTATATTCCCTCTGTTTCAAATCATTTTATCTGCATTTTTATTTAGTTTCATTAGCCTTTCTAATTTAATATGATATTTTATTACAATAAAACTTAAATACTTGCACCCGGAGGGTGCATATATTTGCTAGTATATACAAATATTGGAAAATAACTATTTCCTCCCTCTCTGAGTTTGCCAAAAGGACGGTCTATAATTTTCAGGGTAGGTCCGTTTTGAAAGTGAGAGATAGAACACCGACCTTTTAAATGACTTTTGATGAAGGAATATTTCATCCCGAAATATTTTTTTTTAAAAATCCAACAATTTGCGACAAGGTAACGAGTATGTTGTTATTTTACCTGTGA
>CM042164.1:9061398-9066398 GCA_023376005.1 Doryteuthis pealeii | reverse complement strand
TTATTTCCTTTTCCTCTCCTTTTTTTCCTCTCTTTCTTCTTCTCCTTCTTTATGAATGGGCGAATAACTGTAATTTCTTATTTCTCTCTTTCTTTTTTTTTTCTTTCTTAAAAGTTTGTTGAGAACAAGGCTGACATCCGGTAAGATGTTGCAATGTGTTGCAGTGTGTAGCAACCGTGTGAGCATGTCATAATTTCAAAAACAAAAGTGAACAAATGAATAAAAACCGTTAATAGAAAATTTTTTTTTACATACTTAGCTTTTGTTTCGCTTTCACCTTTCATTTCTTATTCTTTCTCCCTCTCTTTCTTTTTTTTTGTGTTATTTCTCTTCTTTTTCTTTTTTTTCCCCCTTTATCCCTTTGTTCTCTAATTTAAATTATTTTTTTTTATATAGTAAATAAGTAAATAAAAGATTATCTTAAATTATGTATTAGTATTGATAGAAAAAATAAATGATTCTTTTTTTTTATTTTTTTTTTTTTAAGAAAATATCTTTTATGAGTACTTTTTTCTCTTTTTCTTTTAAACTTTGAAATCGATTAGACATATAAACATCTTTTTGTCTTTATTTTTTACGCATTGTATTGCCTTCGAATTTTATTATTTTATAACATACTTAACAATACTTCAAGCAAATTACCAATTACTTATATATATATATATATATATATATAAAATACGTAATCTATCTAAGAGTCCGAGGTCAAATCAATATCTATGTACAAAAATGAAAACCCAGAGACTTTTTGGTTTGGCTATGATTATCGGAGAGACACACACAAAGAAAAAAAAACTTCAGTCAAGATGAAAATGACATTTTTGGATAAAATATGATAATAATGGTCACGTGCGTTTCTTCTTGATATTTCAGAATTCCAATAACCAAAGATGACAAGCAAGGAAATTAGTCTGGCCCGTATATCCTGTTTTCATATCGAACTTTGGCACATGGCGACGTTCGTGGATCCCCTACTGAGGATTGAACAAGTGACCTAAGACTATGAAATCTCGCGTGACTTTTCGTAACTTGGTTCTGTGAATGTTTGAATTCTTGTTTGCGGAAAGTCGAGAAAAGCAACAAAACAATACAAAAACAACAATAAAAAACATTTGAAACAATAAAGTGATTTGTTTGTAAAACAATCATAAAAAGATACACCCATTCATCATCATCATCATGTCGCGCTTGCAGCACGGATATCCATGACGATCTCTCGACAACCTTCCCTATCATTCATCGACTCTGGGAGCTCCTCCACGTAGCAGCCAGCATCCTTACATAGTTGGTCAATGTAGGTTCTGGCTGGGCGGCCCACATTAGCGTGGTTGTGAATGTTGTTATCTTGTTCGGTGAAAGTCGAGAAAAGCAATTTCTAAAAAAAAAAAAAAGAAAAAGAAAGAAAAAAAAACATTAGAAAAAATCCCACCTGGCTTTTGCCTCATTTGTCTTCGCTCTCGGCAAGTCCTCTAGATCAGTGTTTCTCATAGCCTGTCCGCCGGCCCGGTACCGGCCCATGGTGTACTACCTGCCAGTCTGCAGGTGCCACACATGATTTTTTAAAAATTGTACAGTTTTGAAGTACGGTAACCGGCCTTGTGTTATTACTAAAAACTCTAAATGGCATAAGGCAAGATATCCTCAGCACCCCAAGTTGATTTCCAGACTCCAGACATCATAGAATTGCCAGTCAACCGAACAGCAGCCCAACAACCAGGATCCCAAGACACTCCGATGTTGTACCGGCTCAGAGAGATAAATATACTAAATATTTCTACTATTTGAATTAGATGAGAATGGAAAAGTTTAAGTGATAATTCAGCATAGATACATGGCATGGTTTCATTGGACGAGCCAATGAGACGTAGTGAAGTGACAGAGAGGAGGAGTGAGAGGTCAGAGTGTAAATTGAGTGTGGGAGAATACGCTATGGGAGAAAGGCATGGATTTCTTGCTCTCGGCAGTTGTGATTTTGGGGGAAATAAAATAATTATGAGAAAAAGAAAGAAATGGCCTTGTGTTGTTATTAAAAACTCTAAATGGCGCAAGGAAAGATAACCCCCAGTCTCTCAATTGAGTGTCCAGACTCCAGACATTATAGAATTGCAAGTCAACTGAACAGCAGCCCAGCAACCAGGATCCCAAGACACTCCGATGTAGTACCGGTTCAGAGAGATAAGTATACTAAGTATTTCTACTATCAGCACATCATCACTCCATTCGAAGTAAGAGCCCGAACGTAACAAACGTTGACACGTCATCTCTCCATTTGGAAATGAGTGCAAGAACGTAACGAGCGTTGACACGTCATCTTACCATTCCGACTAGGAGAGCGTAGTGTTACATTATGACTCATGGGGGAGTGGTTGGTTGTATACATACGTCGATTTGTCTGTTGCTTTTATTGAGCCGGTTTGATTATTCCTATGAGTAAAATATAGGACATGATAGATGCGGATTTGTAATTTTTTTTTCACTTTAGTTTAGAATAAATCGATTTTTTTTCCTTGTATTTTTTGTTTGTCTTTCTTTAATTTTTCTTCTGTTTTTTTTTTAATGTTTTTTTTTTCGTTTTACCTTCTTTTTTCTTTTGTTCTTTTCCTTTCTTTTTTTTTTAATTCATTCTTTTTTTAAATTTCATTCTTTTTTTAATTTCATTCTTCTTTTTCTATTTCATTCTTTCATTCTTTTTTCAATTTCATTCTTTTTTTCTATTTCATTCTTTTTTTCATTTCATTCTTTTTTTCAATTTCATTCTTTTTTTTAATTTCATTCTTTTTTCTATTTCATTCTTTTTTTAATTTCATTCTTTTTTTCTATTCATTCTTTTTTTCATTTCATTCTTTTTCAATTTCATTCTTTTTTTCAATTTCATTCTTTTTTTTCAATTTCATTCATTTCATTCTTTTTTCAATTCATTTCATTCTTTTATTCATTCTTTTTCTTTCATTTCATTCTTTTTCATTCTTATTTCATTCTTTTTTTCTATTTCATTCTTTTTTTCAATTTCATTCTTTTTTTCTATTTCATTCTTTTTTTCAATTTCATTCTTTTTTCAATTTCATTCTTTTTTTCAATTTCATTCTTTTTCTAATTCATTCTTTTTTCTATTTCATTCTTTTTTCATTTCATTTTTTTTTTTTTCATTCTTTTTCTATTTCATTCTTTTTTCAATTTCATTCTTTTTTTTTCTATTTCATTCTTTTTTCAATTTCATTCTTTTTTTCTATTTCATTCTTTTTTCAATTTCATTCTTTTTTTCTATTTCATTCTTTTTTTCAATTTCATTCTTTTTTCTATTTAATTCTTTTTTCAATTTCATTCTTTTTTTCTATTTCATTCTTTTTTTCTATTTTCATTCTTTTTTTTCAATTTCATTCATTTTTCTATTTCATTCTTTTTTTCAATTTCATTCTTTTTTTTCTATTTTTCTTTTTTTCTATTCATTTCTTTTTTTCATTTCATTCTTTTTTTTCTATTTCATTCTTATTTGCTATTTCTTTTCCTTTGCTTTTTTCCCTTCTTTTTTCCCCTGTTTTCTATATTTTTTTCGTTTTTTGTTTTTGTTTTTATTTCTTTTTTCCTTTTTTCTATTTCTTCTTTTGTTTTTTTTTTTTTTTTTCCTTTTTTTACTTTTTCTTTTTGATTTTTTTCTATTTATTTTCCTTTTCTTTTCTTTGTTTTATTTTTCTATTTTTATTTTTATTCTATTTTTATTTTTCTTCTTTTTCTTCTTTTTCTTTTTCTTCTTTTCTTTTTCTTTTTTTCTTTTCCTTTTGTTTTTTGATCTTTTTCCTTTGTTCTTTTTTTCTTTTTTCTTTTTTTCCTTTTTTTCTTTTTGTCTATTTCTTTTTTTGTCTTTCTTTTTCCTTTCTTCTCGTTCATTTCTTCTTTTTTCCTTTTTTTCTTTTTCCTTTTCTTTTTCTATTTATTCTTTTTGTTTTTGTTCTTTTTGTTTTTGTTCTTTTATTTTTCCTTTTTTCTTTTGTTTTTTGTTCTTTTTCCTTTGATCTTTTTTCTCTTTCTTTTTTCTTCTTTTTGTCTATTTATTATTATGGTCTTTCTTTTTCCTTTCTTCTCTTTCCTTTCTTCTTTTTTCCTTTTTTTTCCTTTTCCTTTTCTTTTTCTTTTTTTCATCTTTCTTTTTGTTTTTCTTTTTGCTCTACTTACCTCTTTTTCTTTTTAATTTTTTTCTTTCCTTTTTTCTTTTTCTTTTTTTTTCTAAACCTTCGCAATAATTCTTTTCGATTGAAAAAAAATCTATGCCCAACACAATCTACAGTAGATTATAAGTTTTTGTAGATTATTAACTTACGAATACTATTTATTTATTTACGAGGGTGAGTCAAAAAGTAATGCCATTTTCTTTATTTCATGGGAAGTTTTTTTTGGTTTTAAAAAATAAAACTAAGGCCTATGTTGAAACCCTAACGAGACTCATTTCGATAATTGGTATTATTTACATTGTTGGGACTGTTGCTCTCATCTTAATTGTTATATATATATATATATATATATTATATATATATATATATACAACGTTTTCGGCGATGTGCCTTCCAACATTCTTCAGGTGATTCCGACATGAAAGTTCCCAAGTTCGATTCTAAGATTTGAACTCGTATCGCCATGTTCATTTCCTCCGACGATAACCATTACACCACGCGCCAACATTCACATGAATAACTTTATTTATACTGGAATTAATTGATACACTTATAAGTAATCCATTAAGATATATTAAATTTTGATCTTTCATAAAACAAAATGGCCATCAGTATCATTGAGAGAGAGCTTGTATATCTAAGCTCGGGTATATATATATATATATATATATATATATATATATATATATATATACGGGGCGGGGATACTTGCGATTGAGAGAAATGGTGATCATGTGGAGGAGTAGGGATGTGCTCCACAGAGGATCAGCTTCATTTTAATGTATGATACATGTTCCTGTGTTGGTAATTATAGCTGTCCTACAACAAAATGCC
>CM042164.1:9053340-9055840 GCA_023376005.1 Doryteuthis pealeii | reverse complement strand
CTGTTAACTATGTCTAAATGCTAACAACATGCAATTATATTTATATATACAACAAAATAGCGCTTTACAATGTGAACGGGAAGGCTAATTTGCATATTAATATTAAAAAATCGAATTTAATAAATATGTGCTTAGTATTATTGATTTATAACTGTTTGGTTTTATCTTAATGAATATAAGCAAAAATCTCTTCAATGAATCTTAAATGAAATCTATTAACAAGATAAAATAACTGTCATTTTATTCTTTACTTCCTCTTATAACTAAATACTTAAATTAGAAAAAATAACAATGAAAGACGAGAGTGATGGAAGAGGAAGTTTCAGTTGTTCCATTTTTTTATTACACTCCCTCTGTTTCAAATCTTTTATTATACTCCCTCTGTTTCAAATCTTTTTATCTGTATTCTTATTTAGTTTCATTAGCCTTTCTAATTTAATACAATATTTTATTACATTAAAACTTAAATACTTGCACCCGGAGGGTGCATATATTTGCTAGTTATTATAATGGAGATTGTGTGTCTCTCTGTCTGTAACCGAAACTATATTACTATACAAATCACAATTCCCTTCGTTATTTACATCACATTCTCCATGATTTTATTTTTATTTAAACCTCGATTATTAATAAAATTGTTTTACATCATTAAGACTGTTGACCATATCTACATACTAATAACATGCAATTGTATTTAAATATACAACAAAATAGCGGTTTACAGTATGAATGGGAAGGCTAATTTACATATTGATATTAAAAAAATTGATTTTAATAAATATATGCTTATTATTATTGATTTTAAATTGTTTGGGTTTTTTTTCTTATTGAATATGAGCATCAATCTCGGGGATAATCTTAAAAGAAATTCATTGACAAGAATAAATAACTGTAATTGTATTCTTTACTTCCTATTTTAACTAAATAGTTAAATTAGGAAAATTTACCAATGAAAGACGGGAGTAAGGGAAAATGATGGAAGAGTTAGTTTCAAAGTTGTTCTATTTTACGATTATACCCCCTCTGTTGCAAATGTTTTTAGCGTGGTTGGCCACAAACAAATTATCAGTAATATGGAAATCCGATCTCACTGACAAGCTAAAGCGACAATTCTTCCAGGCGGTGGTTGTATCAGTGTTGCTGTACGGATGCACCACATGGACCCTAACGAGGCGCCTTGAGAATAAGCTGGATGGGAGCTGCACAAGAATGCTGCGTGCAGTCCTGAATAAACCGTGGAAGCAGCACCCCACGAGGAAACAGCTATATGGCCACCTGCCCCCCATCTCACAAACCATTCGAGTGAGACGGACAAACATGCCGGGCACTGCTGGAGAAGCAAGAATGAGCTCATAAGTGACGTTCTCCTGTGGAAGCCAACACACGGACATGCTAGTGTGGGCCGCCCAGCAAGGACCTACATTGACCAACTAAGCAAAGATGCAGGTTGCTGCGCAGAGGACCTCCCTGGGAAAATGAATGATAGGAAAGGTTGGCGAGAGATTGTCATGGATATCCGTGCTAATAGCGCGACATGATGATGATGAAAACTTAAATACTTGCACCCGGAGGGTGCATATATTTACTAGTAGAAATAAACATAAGTCAATCGAATAAGTTTTTTCAAATCTGTTAAATTTGAATTGTTTGGATTTTTGCACTGTTGTTATATACACAACATTTTGGCCTTCCAGCCTTCTTCAGGTGTTTCTTGTTAAACTTGGGAACCTTCTTGTTGAACTCGAGAGCCTTCATGTTGTAATCAGGAGCCTTCACAGAACTTCGAATTGGACCCTTTATTCAATCCATCAGGTTCACTGTTCAACTGTTCTTATTCTGGTAAAAGCAGCAAGCTCAATTAAAAGAAAGCTGTGCCCCATATAGTTAGTTGTCCGTAGAAATTAAAAAAAATGTACCCTTTTTTTAAAGTCAAACTACACTTGTTGACGCTAATTGGTCAGAGACGAGGCTATCCCAATACTAAATTTAATCCTAACCCTAACCCTAACCACAACCCTAACGCTAACCGCAAATAAACATTAAAAACACAAAATTGAGTAAAATTTTAGTTTTTTTTTACTTCTTCTTCTTCTTCTTCTTCTTCTTCTTCTTCTTCTTCTTCTTCTTCTTCTTCTTCTTCCACCACGTGTCTTAGTACTAAATTTAATCCTAACTCTAACCCTAACCCTAATACTAAATGATAAGAATAAAACCTCAAAAAATCGGGGAAATTTAAGTTTCTTTTCCATTTCTTTTTCTTGTTCTTCAAAGTGACCCTGGCATGACATGAAAAGCTGTGCCCCATATAGTTAGTTGTCCGTAGAAATTTTTAAAAATCTAGCCCTTTTTTGTTTAGTCAAACTTCACTTGTTGACGCTAATGTGGTCAGAGACGAGGGTATCCCAATACTAAATTTAATCCTAGCCCTAACCCTAACCCTAACGCTAACCGCAAATAAACATTAAAAACACGAAAAATTGAGTAAAATTTTAGTTTTTTT
>CM042164.1:9040840-9048340 GCA_023376005.1 Doryteuthis pealeii | reverse complement strand
CCTTAATTCTGCAAAATAAACGAAAGTTGTTACATTATTCACCAATGTGGGCATTCGCGCCATATTTTTATCGGTCATGCCGATATGTATATCTTTTTTGTCAATGTTTTCATTCCACCTTTCATACTCATATATATATATATATATATATATATATATATATATATATATATAATAATTGTTTATATTATCTATACTATTGACCTTATCTTCATACTATTAACATGCAATCATATATATATATTATATTATATATATTATATATATATATATAGTAATTGTTTTATATTATCTATACTATTGACCTTATCTTCATACTATTAAAATGCAATCATATATATATATATATATATATATATATATATATATATATATTATATATAATTGTTTTATATTATCTATACTATTGACCTTATCTTCATACTATTAACATGCAATCTTGTATATATATAAAATAAAATACTTTCTGGTCGGTAAGATATTTGATATTAGTGTAATCCCAGGGAACTACCTCCCCAGGCAGCACTTGTCCCTTCGTCTAAAAGGGGCCCAATGCATACGGCGCCTCAAAAGAGAAATGCCGAAGAGTCCACGAAATTTTTTAACACTAGCCACGTGTGTGGTTTGTGCGTGGTTCCCCACGATAATAATCCGGTAATTTTCACCTTTAGTTGGCTACATCCCTAGCAAATAAGGCAATTAGAGTAACCTCCCTTGACTTTTACTTTGAACTAAGCCGGTAATAGCTACCTCCTTCTTCGTGACAATGCTCGACCACACACAAGCATCAGGACAATGGAGGGAATCGCCTGATTCGGTTGGGCAACTTTACCGCATCCTCCATGCTCACCAGATCTAGCGCCTTCAGACTCTCATCTCTTCAGCCCCATTACAGAGGGTTTGAGAGGCAAACATTATTCCAGTGACGAGGAAGTGAAATTTGTAGAGAAGAAGTGGCTCAACGAACAGTCAAGATAATTTTACGAGGCAGGGATACATGCTCTTATTCGAAGATGGAACTTTGCTATTAAGAGAAATGCTAGCTATGTGGAAAAGTAGGGATGTGATCCACCGAGGACCAGGTTCATTTTGATGTATGATACATGTTCCTGTGTTGGCAATTATACCTGTCCTAAACAAAATGGTATTACTTTTGACTCACCCTCGTATATATATATATATATATATAATATATATATATATAACCCTCGTATATATATATATATAATTATATATATATATATATAAGATTTTTAAAGATTTTCATCTCCTGTCATCTATAAAAACATCCATCAATTTCTTCACCCCAAGACACATCCTGATGAAGGTTCAAAGAAACCGAAACTTTTAAACGTTGATAAATAAATTCATCCTATTTTCGAAACACTTGTTTTTAAAAATTTCTTTATATATATATATATATATATATATATATATATATATATATGCGTCATACGATGGTGGAATTTAGGTGTGTTAAGTTCGAATTAACCAAAAAGTGTTTTACAAATTATTTGTTACTTAAAATTGTTTAATTATCAATTCAAGTATCTATAACTAATGCAAATAATTTGCACAGTAACATTTTTTCAAGTATTGCTATCCAATGAATTTTTTTTAAACAGGGGTATTTAACCTAGAAATGGGACTGGGTAATTATGAACTTTTGTTTAGTAAATTAGGATGTCCCAGAAAAAACAGAACCCACAAATTTTGTAATAAAACTGTTAATTTTAACTAGGGGGTTTAGGATTAGGATTAAGGTTTAGAGTTGGGGTTAGGGTTAGGGTTGGGTTTGGGGTTAGGGTTCTGTTGTTTCTGGGTCACCCTGTACAGGGTGACCCAGAAAAAACAGAACCCAAATTATTTATTTATTTTTCCACTAAATTAACCCTAAACCCCAACCCTAACCCTAACCCTAAACCCCCCTAGTTATAACTAACAGTTTTATTACAAAATTTGTGGGTTCTGTTTTTTCTGGGACACCCTAATTTACTAAACAAAAGTTCATAATTACCTAGGACTGTAACAGGTACTACCATTCCAGAGTGACATACGATGGTGGAATTTAGGTCCATTAAGATCGATTTAACCAATAATGGTATATCCACAGGTCCTGCTAGTAGGTATAATAAATCTACAACGGGTGGGGTTTGCTATAATTAACGGCGTCGATCCCAGGGGGCCATCCCCCCAGGCAACACCTACTTCATTGATTTAAAGGGACAGGGCTGGGTTTATTGCCCAGCACCTTGAGGGGGAATGCCGACGGGATCGACGCAATTTTTCACCCGCCACCCATGAGCTTCGGTTTGTGGGTGGTCCCACGTTAATAGGGCCTTGTGCCTAAACCGTACAAGTGGGGTACGAGGTAAATACAATGTAGATAAGCCCGCCCCTCGGGGGAGCGATTGCTATAATTAACGGCGTCGATCCCAGGGGGCCATCCCCCCAGGCAACACCTGCCCCCTCGATTTAAAGGGGCAGGGCTGGGTTTATTGCCCAGCGCCTGAGGCACCCCCTTGAGGGGGAATGACGACGGGATCGACGCAATTTTTCACCCGCCGCCCATGAGCTTCGGTTTGTGGGTGGTCCCACGTTAATAGGGCCTTGTGCCTAACCCGTACAAGTGGGGTACGAGGTAAATACAAGTATGATAAATCTACACAATGCACTCAATTAGAATACTTCTGGTTATAAATTTTCTTTTGTAGGTTTTTGTATATTATAAAAAAACTTGTTTGTTGACCTCTAAACTTTTTCTTTTCATTCCAATACTCTACTTTGACGTGCCGCCTTATTTCTTTCTTCTTTTTTTTTCTCTTTGTTTTAACCAACATTGCTGGATACTAAACGGGTGGAACTGGGAAGTCTACCAACCGCCTTGACCTCTTGACCTCTTACGCATCTTCTCGTTTGTCTATTTCTGTATTTGTTTTTCTTTTTCTTTCTTTCTTTTTCTTTCTTTTCTTTTTTCCTTCTTTTTATGACGTTGCGGTAATCTTCAAGAGGTAAAAAAATATCTAGAAAGTTGTTTGGATTTTACGGCATGCCAAACCTTGTTGGGTTATTTTATATCGTAGATATGTTGTTCTATTCCTTCTTATTCGTATTCAATTTTTTTTCAGGTAATTTACGAGGAAGTGCGTCCCAGTCTCCTGCCTCAAAATTGCTACCCGGTGACTATCAAAATAACGACCCCAGCTCAGTCTATTCAAAACTATCCATCTTCATATCTTCATATCTATCTATCTATCTCAATTTGTTCATATTTATCTATATTACTTTAAATACTAAGATATTTTTATTCTGTTTATTTAATATCTTGTTTTTTAGTTTAAATAACAAGAATTACGACAAAAAAAGCGACCCCCCCCAAATACATTTACTTGTCGAAAATATCTATCTATCTCCATTTGTTCATATCTATCTATATTATTTTGTTTGTTTCTATCTATCTATCTATCTATCTTAGTCTATTCAAAACTATATATCCATCTTCATATCTAAACAAGAATTACGACAAATTACGATAGATAAACAAGAATTACGACGAGCTGGGGTTGTTATTTTGATAGTCACCGGGTAGCAATTTTTGAGGCAGGAGACCGGGACGCACTTCCTCATAAATTACCTTTTTTTCAAACTCAATTTTTTACAACACATTTTAGTAAATTCATTGTTTCATCTATTTAACACATGGGCTGGTTGGTTGGTTGGTTGGTTGGTTGGATTTTACGGCACGTCAACCCTTGGGATTTATCTTATGCCGAAGAGGTTTTGTTATATCCAATTTTATTGGGTATTTAAATTTTTTTCAAGCTCAAAATTTTTAAACACATCCTTTTAAAATTATTGGACCATATGACCTTTAGGCACCCCTTCCGCGATCTCGACTCGTGGGGAACTTTTCTCATGTACACCGTCAAAATCTGGTTGTTTGTTAGGGTTAGGGTTAGGGTTAGGGTTAGGGTTGGGGCTTAGGGTTAGGGGTTAGGGTTATAATTTTTTTTTAAACTCTAAAACGTCTGTTAACAATTATTTTGACACTTACATTCTCATTTACACCGGGTTGTTTGTTAGGGGTTAGAGTTAGGGGTTAGGGGTTAGTTTTATAATGAAAAAAAAACCCTTTAAAATCGTCTGTTAACAAACAACCGGATTTTGACGGTGTAAATGAAAAACATGTCTTATGAATCGAGATCGCAAAAGAGGTGCCCAAAGGTCATATGGTCCAATTATTTTTCTGATCTGTTTAACCCATACATAGGTTTGGTTAATTGGTTGGTTGGTTGGTTGGTTGGATTTTACGGCCTATTAACGCTTGGATTATATATATTATGTCGAAAATCTTTTGGTTTATCCATTCTTGTTGATTACCACATTTTTTTCAAGCTTCTTTTTTTAAACAGATTTTTAAAACTAATTTCCTGATCTATTCACCCATAGACGGGACCCTAACAGGTACTACCACTCCGATTCAGGAGTAATGTCGATGAAGGTGTTCTGCCACACTCCAGAATTGGAACTTCCCATTACATTCAGAGGGGTAAATTCCCGCAAATAGGGCCACCGATTGACCTTGGGTGATGACCCGTGATGCTTAAGGACGGAATCATGACACAATACTCCATTTTTTTTCTTACTTAGGCTAGACGGCTGGTCGGAGAGGCCCTAACCCTATCCATGTACAGCGGAGTGTTCTGAAATTTTCCAACGTTGGTAAAAAACTTTTTAAAAAAATGGGTGATGACACGTGATGCTTAAGGACAGAATCATGTTGGTTGAGCAGTCCATGACACAATACTCCACTTTGTTTCTTACTTAGGTTAGACGGGTGGTCGGAGAGGCCCTAACCTAATCCATGTACGGTGGAGTGTTCGGAAATTTTCCAGCGTTGGTAAAATAAATTTAAAAAAAACCTTAAAGTTATAGTTGCCTCGCTATAAAACATTGTTGAAACCTATCTATCACTTGATGGTCTTATTTTTTAAGGTGTAATAATTTACTGAACACCGCCTCAACGGTCGAGGAAGTTCAAGAATGTGGTTTTGTCTACGTTCACAGCGGGATAAAAGGGACACACCCAGCAGAATTTAGCGCGCCAATCATCAACGACCATTGGTGGAACAACCGGATGTACCCCGGCGAAAAAAAGTGTCTTAAAAAGTCCAACGTAGTATTGAAGGAAATATGGATGGTTTAACGTCAGACAGCATGCAGAAGAAATCTTCTCACCAGTTATGTCTAGTTTGGTTTGGTTTTGGCTTGTAGGATTTTACGGCATATCAACCCCTGTTGGGTTATTTTATGCCGAAGATGTTTTGTTTTATTCCTGCTGGATGAGTACTGAATTTTTTTTTCAAATTCAATTTTTTAAAAACAACACATTTTTAAAACTTAATTTTTTATCTATTCAACACATAGTTGGGACCTTAACAGGTACTACCACTCCGGATCAAAGTCGAGCTGGGAGTAATGACGATGAAGGGGTACTCCACACTCCAGAATTGGAACTTCCCCATTACATTCGAAGGGGTAAATTCCCCAAATAGGGCCACCGATTGACCTTGGGTGATGATCCGTGATACTTAAAGACGGAACCATGACACAATACTCCACTTTGTTTCTTACTTAGGCTAGACGGTGGTCGAGAGGCCCTAACCCTAATCCAAGTACGGTGGAGTGTTCTAGAATTTTCTAACGTTGGTTAAATAAATTAAAAAAAAAAACTTAAAGTTATAGTTGCCTTGCTATAAAACATTGTTGAAACCTATCTATCACTTGATGGCCTTAATTTTTTAAGGTGTAATAATTTTTTCAAATTCAATTAAAAAAACACATTTTTAAAACTCAATTTTGATCAATTCAACATAGATGGGACCTTAACAGGTACTACCACTAAGGGTTAGAGTGGAACTGGGAGTAATGGTGATGAAGGGGTACTCTACTTCCCAGAGCTCCAGAACTAAGATTTGAAAACATCTTCTTTAATATAATCTCATATGATCTTCTTCCTTATAGGTATGCACCATTTGCACACATACAAATTCACCCAGAATTCTATCTATCTATTTATCTATCTATTAGAATCTGTTCATATCTATCTATCTATCTATCTATCTATCTATCTATCAGAGTCTGTTCATATCTCTCTATCTATCAGAGTCTGTTCATATCTATCTATCTATCCCAGTCTGTTCATATCTCTCTATCTATCAGAGTCTGTTCATATCTATCAATCTATCTATCCCAGTCTGTTCATATCTATCAATCTATCTATCTGAGTCTGTTCATATCTATCAATCTATCTATCTGAGTCTGTTCATATCTATCTATATATTTACCTATCTATCCCAGTCTGTTCATATC
This sequence comes from Doryteuthis pealeii, assembly GCA_023376005.1. Lineage (NCBI taxonomy): Eukaryota > Metazoa > Mollusca > Cephalopoda > Myopsida > Loliginidae > Doryteuthis > Doryteuthis pealeii. The sequence goes on along the minus strand of CM042164.1, from coordinate 9,041,968 downwards.
TATCTGTGATATCTGTTAATATCTATCTATTTATCTATCCCAGTCTGTTCATTTCTACCTATCAACATATCCCAGCCTTTTCATATCTGTCTGTCTATTTATCTATCAAATCCAAAAAATGTGTTGTGTTCACTGAAATTAGTAAGAAAATAAAACAAAATTCAAACCACTATGCAGTTTAACATCATGTCCTTAGCCATCGCCTTCAAGCACCTATATGATATAAAGGGATTGGGGTTTGCAATATGGGCAATAGTGTTTGAACATCCAAAGTATGCAGTATTTACCCGATTAAAATGATTGTTTATGTCATACCCCCGGGTATGAGTGGTTTCATGCCTTTGCCAAGAGTATTATTCCTCTCCAGAGGCGTTCTCTGTTGGCCATAGTGGGTATCCTGTGAAGCTTAAGAATGATACCCTGGTGGTTGAGCAGTCCATGATATGTAGACGGTCGGTCGGAGATGCCCCCTCTAATCAGTCGGCAGGTCACAAGCCCTAGCACCTATATGATTGTCCGTTCCCTATTGGCTCTATGGCAACTCCCAACCCGTTTTATCATATCTGCTAGAGGGCAGTGGTTGAGTGTCTTCATGTCCTGGGTATGACGTTAAACTCTATCTGATGGTGTGGTTACAGTTCTGGAAGTCTTTCATCACCATTGCTCCCAGGTCCACTCTGACCCGGAGTGATAGTACCTGTTAGGTTCCATCTATGGGTAAAATAGAAACAAATTTGTTTGAAAAACAATTGTGTACGCATGAAAAATGAATGCAGCAAAAATAACTTCGGCATAAAATGACCCAACAAGGGTTGACATGCCGTAAAACCGAACCAACCAAACAACCAATTGTGTCTTGTTTATTTTTGTTTTGGTTTGCGGGATTTTACTAATTGTAGTTTGTGCACTCGGAACTGTCCCCAAAACAGAAAACAGACTAGAGGAATTGGATATCAGAGGAAATATCGAGACAACCCAGACAACAGCATTGTTAAAATCAGCTAGAATAACGAGAAGACTCCTGCAGACTTGAGGAGACTTACTGTCACTAGGAAAAGATTGTTTCTGAGATTGTATACCGATTATGCTTGTTGGTTGGTGGTTGTGTGGATTTTACGACTTGGTGTG
>CM042164.1:9030620-9035620 GCA_023376005.1 Doryteuthis pealeii | reverse complement strand
AAATTACAAACAAAAAGAGAACAAAAAATAACGTAGATACGCGGGCATATAAGACGCACTCCGCGTCTTATATGCCCGCGCCTTGTGTTTCTTATTTGTGTTTAGTGCCGGGTTTGCCCAGTCGGTAGAGCGATCGGCAAGAAACCACAAGGTTCCTAGTTCGATACCGCCCCTCGCCAACTCAGCGTATGAGTAGCACAGTGATCTGTGCGGTAAAGTAAGGAGCTGATGGTAGGTGTGGCACTCCACCTCAGACGCTAAAATAATCTCCTTGGTCTAGCGCTAGTGAAAAGGGGATAGACTCCCTCGCTGCATGGCTGATACCGACATTAGGCCGCCCCGACGACTTTTTTATATGCCATCAAATACGGTAAGTGATGGTGGTGTAGGGGATTATCTTCCCTTTGCCTGGAAGAGTTATCTTCCCGCTGTGTTACCGTTTGTGGCCACCAGGGGACCTCTGGTATATAAGCGGCTGACTCAAATGCTCCTCTCTCTCTTTCCTTACTGCCTCTGAACGAGCACATGGGTTAGACTTATGTCTACCCCCTTCTCGGTGGGGCTTTGGCCCCCCTTACATTACTGTAAGTCTTTTATACAGCATGGACTATCCTTTAGTTCCATGTCTGTAATATTTATATTTTATGTACATTTGGGTATCTCGTTTATACCTAAATATTGTCTTTTGTATTTACCATTCATGAATGTGTCCTTTTATCTCTACTCTTATATCTTATTTGTATCTTATATATCTATGTACTTTATGTATCTTATAGTTACCATGTGCTGTACACCTATTAAATGTTTTGTCTCACAACGTGTCGAAGCTGTTGTTCAATTATTAACTTTGAATCTTACAGTGGAATTGCCAGTTATGTTCACCTATCAAGTCAGATATTCTTTAAATGTTTACATGAAATGCTGCTGTTGGCATCCTTGCGTCTGCGATGGTTGGGATCAATTCAGAGGACGGAAACTCTATAATATAATATATATATATATTATATATATTAAATAATATATATAATACATACAATCTTATTATAATGGAGATTGTGTGTTTTTCTGTCTGTAACCGAAACTATATTCCTACTCAAGTCACAATTCCCTTAGTTATTTACATCACATTCTCCATGATTTTATTCTTATCTAAATCTCAATTATTAATAAAATTGTCTTACATTATTAATACTGTTAACTATGTCTACGTACTGATAACATGCAATTATATTTATATATACAACAAAATAGCGGTTTACAATGTGAACGGGAAGGCTAATTTGCATATTAATATTAAAAAATCGAATTTAATAAATATGTGCTTAGTATTATTGATTTCTAACTGTTTTTTATTTTTAATGAATATAAGCAAAAATCTCTTCAATGAATCTTAAATGTAATCCATTAACAAGAAAAAATAACTGTCATTTTATTCTTTACTTCCTCTTTTAACTAAATACTTAAATTAGAAAAAATAACAATGAAAGACGAGAGTGATGGAAGAGTAAGTTTCAGTTGTTCCATTTTTTATTATACTCCCTCTGTTTCAAATCTTTTTATCTGTATTCTTATTTAGTTTCATTAGCCTTTCTAATTTAATACAATATTTTATTACATTAAAACTTAAATACTTGCACCCGGAGGGTGCATATATTGGCTAGTATATATAATATACGGACAGTTAATAAAAAAATAGTTATTTCATGTTGTTGTTGTTGCTAGCATATGTTAAAAAATTAATTTTCCACTAACAATAAACTAATATTATTATATTATAACAACTAGCAAATGTATGCACCCTCTGGGTGCAAGTATTTAAGTTTTAATGTAATAAAATATTGTATTAAATTAGAAAAGGCTAATGAAACTAAATAAGAATGCAGATAAAAAGATTTGAAACAGAGGGGGGTATAATCGAAAAATGGAACAACTGAAATTCACTCTTCCATCACTCCGCCATAGCTAAGTTTTCCCAATTTAACTATTTAGTTAATAGGAAGTAAAGAATAAAATTACAGTTATTTCTTCTTGTTAATCGATTTCTTTTAAGATTTTTCCCCAAAAGCTCATATTCATTAAGATAAAACCAAAGAATTAGAAATTAATAATACTAAGCATATATTTATTAAAATCAAATTTGTAATATCAATATGCAAATGAGCCTTCCCGTTCACACTGTAAACCGCTATTTTGTTGTATATATAAATTCAAGTGCATGTTATTAGTATATTGGTAAGGACAACAGTATTAATAATGTAAAACAATTTTACTAATAATTGAGGTTTAAGTAAAAAAAAAGGAGAATGTGACGTAAATAACAAAGTAACTTGAGTAGTTACATAGTTTCGGTTACAGACATACAAACACACAATCTCCATTATGATAAGATATTATTTCAGATAGGAATCCACGTAGAGGCACATGGAAAATAAATTTTATAAATTGTGTAATACCATTTCTGAACAACATCCTTTTATTTAAATAAACATTAAAAAAAAGTTTGTAAATATAAACTATTTTTATTTAAATAAACATATCTGTATTTCTCTTCTGATTAAATAAAAAGTATTTTAATATAAAAACGTATCTTTTGTTTAAAGTTTTATAATTAAAAAAAAACAATAATGATATTAGTTAAAAAGTAAAAAGTATTCATTTAAAAAAAAAAGAGATTCCACTATTAAATTTTAATTATGTGTATGTGTAGTGTCCAAAAGTGTCATAATATTAATATTTGAAAACTTTTTTTTGCTTTTATAATTGGTATGTACTATATTCTATTAAATTGTCAACAAAAAAATTTTTTTTTCAGAAATTAATTTTTAAGAGATTTTCAATCTTTTGTGTGATTAAATATTTTTATTTTCTGCGTGAAATAAATTAAATATATTTTTTTTCCTGCGTCAAAAAATCGAATTTTTCACGGATATTTAAAAATATGAATTTTATAATTCAGGTGCACTAAACATTGGTCCGATACGAGCTCGATTAATATTTTTAAAAGAATTTGTAATTTTTATTGTTGAATAGTAATGTGTGATCCTTAGAATGTACGGAAGAGCATTGCTGACATATTTGTTTTACAAAGAGACGAGACGCTTCTAAGTAACCGAAGTTTGTTCCTGTTAGGCTGACAGTGTTAGCGTGAATGTAGGAGGACTACATAGCCTGGTCGGTTTGATATGGAGGATGTGCTGTTGCCGAAGCAGCAGACCCCTCCTCTCCACACTACCGCTGTATTCCAAAGGAAGGGTAAAAAAAGCAACGGCAGTGTCACAGGAGTTGCTGTGTAACGCTAGAGTTCAGCGTTACTCCATCTTGGGAACTCCAGCTCTGGATTTGTTTTAGGGGTTTTGTTGGCGTTTTTGGATATAAGGCGTGTGTCAAATGAACACTTCTACTTATAGACTCGCCGATAAACATATGACCAACCTATTGACCAGCCACTGGCAGTATTCTGCTCCTGATATTATTATTTATACTGGCTGTTCTGGTCATATTTACTCATAACTACTTGGATTTTCGTGGACGACGGAACATAGGATTATATCACAGGACTTATTCACTTACCAAAGGATTCTATATCGCAGGACTTATTCACTTACCAAAGGATTCTATATCACAGTACTTATTCACTTACCAAAGGATTCTATAACTCGGGACTTACTTACTTATTTACTTGAAGTTCTTTACAACTGGCCAAGGATGGCGGCTAGATACTTAACAGGTTTACTCCCCTAGCTTTCCCCAGGAACATATAAAGCCGCTCGGCGGCGATGATTTTATAACAATCTCTTCCTTGTCGTAGATGGATTGACGCTCAGGGTCAGGGAGCCGCATCTAACCAATTTGGGTTTTGTGTGTGTAGTGCCGGCGCCAATCCTATCGTCTGGTGGGTGGTGATAGGCTTCCATAGAACTCATTTCGTTCCTTTCCAGCTCCTGTGTTTTGTTTTTTTGTGTGCTGGTGTTTACTTACCCTCCTCTCCAGACAGCCCGGCGTACCTGTTAAGAGGTACCTCTTACATGAAATAACCCCCAAAATAAAACGGGTTTGGTGGGTGTCTGCAATAACGAAAACACTTTTGATACGACCTCATAAACTGAATTCCTAGAGAAGCTATTTTTTTTTCTCTACTTTTTTTTTGTTTCTCTTTTTGTTTGTAATTTAAAACATGTAAAACTATTTTCTTTACCTTTTTTTTTCTTTCTAATATTTTATTCACTTGAAATACTATGGTCGGTGCGTGTGTTGGGAGGTTGGTTTTACGGCATGTCAACCCTTTGAGGTTATTTTATGATGAAGTCAGTCTTTCAAGCAATTAAGACGGCTTCAAGTAACTAATGATAATAATCCTTAGTAAACAATTATAGCTTCAACTAACTATACGTAATACTAATGATTTATATACAACAAGAAGCGGCTACCCGGCGTCGCCTGCGTAGAGGAGAAAAAACAAAGAAATAAAGAAAACCTGATGTAATGGTTAGCAACCTAGTCTTGCAGATCAGTTACTGCTTAATAGCCAGTAGGAAAACTATGATTTCAAGCCACTTCACTTAAAATTAACTTTGTGTCACATCCAGCTCGTGGCGGAGGGGTTGGGTGAATACATAAATACTATTTCATGTTTTGAGGGCCGGGGTAGCTCAGTCGGTAGAGCATCCGGCTCGGAAACACAAGGTTCCGGGTTCAATACCGACCCTCGCCAACTCAGCGTATTAGTAGCACCGGGATCTGTGCGGTAAAGTGGGGAGCTGATGGTAGGTGTGGCGCTCCACATTAGATGCAAAATACAATTTTCTTGGTCTAGCTCTAGTGAAAAGGGGATATATTAGCTTTCTGGCTGGCCTCTCCGTCGAGTTTATTTAGGTTTTTTGTATTCGTTTGTATTTTGTTTCATACGTACTTTCTAAAGATTCTAAACCAATAAAAATAATAAAGTAATTCCTTTTTCGTTGGGCCTAGAACCTTATGCAAAACTCCAACTTTGAATGAGA
>CM042164.1:9008120-9028120 GCA_023376005.1 Doryteuthis pealeii | reverse complement strand
GCACGAACAGGATGTGACACAATCTCAATTTCTTAAAGGAGTTTACCAGGTCAGTGTTTTTCATCTCCTAGACTAGTTACCTAGCCATTGTTAAAGAGCCCAGTCTGTCCTACTATTTACAACTAGCTGGAAGGGAGGAGTTGTTGGATACATACCTTTCCCAAGGATATTAGTGTTATGTGAAATGCAAACAGCCCCGTCCAGTATTTGAATTCGGATATATATATGTATATGTATATATAGTTGTTTGTCTATATACATTTATTGCATGGATGTGGTTCTGTGACTCTGGGTTTCATATGTAAATAATATATATTTATTTATCGTTATATATATATATATATATATATATATATATATATATATATATATATATATATATATATATATATATATATTACGGATTTTTGCCAATTCACGAAGCAAATAAATTTACTTCTGGGTTAATAAGATCGAGTTAAAAAGTGCTCAATAAAAAGAGCTAAATATACGTTTTTTTTTTAAAAAGCGAATGTTATAAAATTCCAACTGCAGTTTCTTGCCGGAGCAATTCTTCAGGGAATAATCACTTTTTTCCAGTCATCTACTCTTATTGATATCCCGGCTGTATCCATTCTCAAGTACGTGGGTGTACCACCCTACGTAATTCCAGAACCTACCTTGCTCAGTCTATGTTTATTCAAATGCCTACATTTGTTTGTTAACTCGGATTAATCCAGAGACCCAGGGAAGATATTGAACTCGCGATCTGAGTTAACAAACAAATGTAGGCATTTGAATAAACATAGACTGAGCCAGGTAGGTTCTGGAATTACGTGGGGTGGTACACCCACGTACTTGAGAATGGATACAGCCGAGATATTAATAAGAGTAGATGACTAGAAGAAGTGATTATTCCCTGAAGAATTGCTCCGGCAAGAAACTGCAGTTGGAATTTTATAACATTCGCGTTAAAAAATACATACATATATATATATATATGCGCTCTCCTATAAAACAGATGGAGCACTCTCTATATACAGATGTGTGTATTAATCAGTTAAACTCCTCTTCCCAGTCTGTAGATGACGATTGCAGAGTGGTTAAGAAGCCTGATTACGGATCGGGTTTCCATTCAGGCTGGAGCTATCCTGCAAATGTCTAGCCACACTGAAGAGACGGGATACGTCGAAACACGGTGTCTGTGAATGACTAACTATATATATATATATATATATATATATATATACACACACGAGGGTTTAGGATACGTATAACTACGAACACAGGAACATGTATCATACATCAAAATTAAGCTGGTCCTCTGAGGATCACATCTCTACTTCTCCTCATAATCACTGTTTCTCTCAATAGCAATGTTCCACCTTCGAATGAGAGCATGTATCCCTACCCTGTAAAATTCTGTTGACTGTTCTTTGAGCCACTTCTTCACTACAGATTTAACTTCCTCGTCACTGGAATAATGTTTGCCTCTCAAACCCCCTTTCAAGTGATGATAGTCTGAAGGCGATAAATCTGGTGGGTACGGAGGACGCGGTAAAGTTGTCCACCCGAATGGGGCGATTTTCTCCCTTATCCCGATGCTTTTGTGTGGTTGAGCATTGTCATGCAGAGGAGGATATTGTCAATTGGTAAGTTGTGTCTTACTGCTTGGGTTCTTGCTCTGAGCCTCATTAGGGTCTCAATGTAGGCCTTAATTTTATTTAAAAAAATTAATGACATAAAGTAAATGGCATTACTTTTTAACTCACCCTCGTATATATAAAATGGGTAATTTATGGGGAAGATCGTCCCGGTCTCCTGCCTCAAAAATTGCTACCCGGTAACTGTTGAAATAACGACCCCTACGTTGTCGCGGCGGTGTTACTTGAAAGAAAACTACCCCCAATAGATTTATTTGTCGAAAATATTTATCTATTTATCTATCTCCTTTTGTTCATATCTATCTATATTATTTCATTTGTTTATCTATCTATCTATCTATCTATCTATCTCAGTCTATTCAAAACTACGATAAATAAACAAGAAATACAACGAATTACGATAAATAAAGAAGAATTACGACAAATTACGATAAATAGATAAGAATTACGACAAAAAAGAAGCCCCCCCTCCAAAAAAATACATTTAACGCCCTAAGTTGGTTGCTTTCTTTCAAGTAAGACTGCCGCGACGACGTAGCTGGGGTCATTATTTTAACAGTCACCGGGTAGCAATTTTTGAGGCAAGAGACCGGGTCGGTCTTCCTCATAAATTACCATAAAATGAATTGTTTTGGCAAGCAAGCAGTAAAAAAAAATTTTAAGGAGCAATAACACAAAAACTGTAAATATGAATATGCATTGAACGAGGTTCTCTAACCTCTTGATCAATCAAATCGGTACGAATCGAATTCTATAATTTCAAGTCGAGATACGAACCCGCAAATGTTCTACAGATGACGGTCAAGCCACTCTTAAAGTTCCTGCTAGACCACTGAAGTTAAGCAACGATAAGCCTATTCAATACTTTACTGGGTGACCTATTAAGAAACAGTAGGTAAAACAATACAACTAATTCGGCATTAAATAACATGGTCAGGTTTTATATGCCGTATAACAATACAACTAAAATTCCCCACCGTTTCCCGCAAAATCACCGAAGTTAAGCAACGATGCGTTTAGTATTTAATTGGGTGACCACTAAAGCAACAGTAGGTACTGTAAACAACATTTGTTTATCGAAATGACTTGATTTGGCATTAAATGACATGGTCAGATTTAATATGCCGTATAACAATACAACTAAAATTCACCACCGTTTTCCGCAAGATCACCGAAGTTAAGCAACGATGCGCCTGTTCAATATTTAATTGGATGACCACTTAAGCAACAGTAGGTACTGTAAACAACATTTGTTTATCGAAATGACTTGATAAGGCATTAAATGACATGGTCAGCTTTGATACGCCGTAAAACAATACAACTAAATTCCCCACCGTTTCCCGCAAGATCACCAAAGTTAAGCAACGATGCCCCTGTTTAGTATTTAATTGGGTGCACTTAAGCAACATTAAGTACTGTAGACAACCTGGGTTATTTCTTTATCGAAATGATTTGATTTAGCATTGAATGACATGGTCAGATTTTATATGCCGTAAAACTAATATTTACAACCGTTTCCAGCAAGATCACCAAAGTTAAGCAACGATGCCCCTGTTTAGTATTTAATTGGGTGACCACTTAAGCAGCGATAAACTTGTTTAGTACTTAAACAGCAACATCTAAGCAACGTGGGTCCTTTTTTAATAAAAAATGATTTTATTCGGTAGTGAATGACCCGGAAAGGTTTGATATGCCGTGTAACAAGACAACCAGCCAACACTCACCACCGATTCCTGCAAGATCACCAAAGTTAAGTAACGTTGAGCCTGTTCGATACTTAATTGGGTGACCACTTAGGCAACAACAGGTATTGTAAACAACCTGAGTCCTTTGTTTATAAAAATGACTTAATTCGGCATTAAATGACTCGAAAAATGTCGATATGTCATAAAACAAAACAACCAACCAACACTCACCACCGACTCCCACAAGATCACAAAAGTTAAGCAGCGGTGAGCCTGTTCAATACTTAATTGGGTGACCACTTATACAACAACAGGTATTGTAAGCAACCTAAGTCCTTTGTTTATAAAAATGACTTAATTCGCCATTAAATGACCCGAAAATTGTCGATATGCCATAAAACAAAACAACCAACCAACATTCACCACCGATTCCCGCAAGATCACCAAAGTTAAGCAACGTTGAGCCTGTTCAATACTTAATTGGGTGACCACTTATGCAAAAACAGCCGATAAATTCACCGAGTCTAATAGGTTGGATTTATTAAATGCAGTGGAGTGGGGAGAGTTTCAGTTGAACTGGCTGTTGGATCTGATGTTGAGTTGATGTTGGCTTTCTTTGATGCCTTGAGTCTGGAACCTTCTTGGGATGCTGGAGGATTACTTGCCTTGTGTCATTTGTGGTTTTTAGTAATAACACTTTTTTTTTCTCATGAGATATTTTTATTTCCTCCTCAAGTTAAAGTGCCCTGGGTAAGAGACACCTCTCACCCAGTCACCGCCTTGGTTAAAAGTGAGCAGCTATCAAGCCAATTGAATCAGCCTCATGAAAAGAGGATGAGTAGCCTTCAACGAGATTTGGCCTCATGCCTGGTATCCTTGAATGTCAGGACGTTAACCTACTGATTTGGGCGATACGTACTTTTCATTTAATTTTCTATTTCGTTCTTTTTTATTTACTTTTAGTAGAAGTAGATGTAATAGTTTTAAGCTGTCTGGATTTCTTTGGGAGGCTCGGGTAGCGTTTTAGAAAACGGAGCTCGACAAGCTAACTTCCAATACGAGAGCTGGCTACGTCAAGCCCAAGGATTTATATGATTCGCCCAACCCTATTGCCTTTATGACAAGCACCAACCTTTTTTATCACATATATATTTACCCTCAGTCGGCAGAGCGTTCGGCTAGAAACCACAAGGTTCCTAGTTGGATACCGGCCCTCGCCAACTCAGTGTATGAGTAGCACAGGGATCTGTGCGGTAAAGTAAGGAGCTGACGGTAGGTGTGGCGCTCCACCTCAGACGCAAAAACAATCTCTTCGGTCTAGCGTTAGTGATAGACTCCCTCGCTGATTGGCTGATACCGACTTTAGGACACCCTGACGGCCCCCTGATATATTTACCAAACCCCTCCACACGAGCAGGATGCGACACAAGGTCAATTTCATAAGCGGGGTTTAACAGGTTTGAATTTAGAGCTTTCCCCCGCCTCGTCAAGATCCAAGTGGTGCAGCCATACAGTAGGTCTGATACCACCACTGCCCACTGAAAGAATAGGTCCTGTTCCTTCAAAAGGGAAACAAAATAGACAGTTTTAAGGGGCTGAATTCTCACATGACAATCTAAGGGAAGACAATAGTCCTTGTCTCACTCCAATATGTTCAAGTAACTATTCTTAGAAATAATTTGCACTGTTATATAGGATCAACTATTCCTAACTAATGCTTGTATGTTACGCACAATTACGCCCGTAGCCTGTGGTAGTGCGATTATTATCAGGCCAATCTTGCAGACGTGATACTCGAGTGAATCTCACTCAATGAGTGATGCTCAGTATTTTGGCCTTGTGCCAGAATTGGTTCGCACACAAATATCTGTGTTCAAATTTATGCCATATGCCAAATGGCCACAATCCAAGGAAAGTCAATTAATTTTGTTAATAATTTGCACAGTTATATAGGATCAACTATACGTATCTAATACTAGTGATTGATGCACAATTAAGTTTCTCTCGCTACAATATCTTAAAGTAACTATTCATAAAACAAATAATTTGCACAGTTATATAGGATCAACTATTCCTATCTAATACTAGTAACTGACTCACAATTAATTTTGTCTCGCTACAATATCTTAAAGTAACTATTCTTAAAGCAAATAATTTGCACAGTTATATAGGATCAACTATACCTATCTAATACTTGTAATTGACTCACAATTGATTTTGACTCGCTACAATATATTCAAGTAACTATTCTTAAAACAAATAATTTGCACAGTTATATAGGATCAACTATTCCTATCTAATACTAGTAATTTACGCACAATTAATTTTGTCTCGCTCCGATATCTTAAAGTAACTATTCTTAAAACAAATAATTTGCACAGTTATATTGGATAAACTATTCCTATCTAATACTAGTAATTTACGCACAATTAATTTTGTCTCGCTACGATATCTTCAAGTAACTATTCATAAAACAAATAATTTGCACAGTTATATAGGATCAACTATTCCTATCTAATACTAGTAAGTTACGCACAATTACGCCCGTAGCCTGCGGTAGAGCGATTATCATCAAGCCAGTCTTGCAGACTTGATACTCGAATGAATCTTACTCTCACTGAGTGATGCTCAGTATTTTGGCCTTTTGCCAGAATTGGCTCGCACACAAATATCTGTGTGCAAATTTATTGCCAAATCGTTGCTTACAGCCCTTCCTGTGTCTTTGACGGTACCCAACACGCCATCCGCATTTCTTCGTAATATATGCCTAATATTTACTGGCATCAACGTTTAAGTGTTTTTTACTGTGTTACGGACTAAGGGCTTCGCCAATCGCCACACATGTCACGGAGTTAGGCAGACAGCTCCCAACAGCTGTTTTACCCACCAAACTCTTATTTCAAAAGAGCCGCCCGACGAGCTTAAGTACGCGTAGATATTCCAAACGTGACGACAAGAGAAAGCTCTTCGCGAAAAAGTTTGATTGGTTCGACCTGAGCGTTAGTTCTGTCTGAACTAATTTTTCAGAAAGAGAACAAAAAAAAAAAAAAACAAATGAAAAAAAAAAAAAAAGAAAGAAAAAAACAAACACTAGTGTAAATCCTTTTGGAATTGAGTCTTTGTAATCAACCAGGGTAATCCCTTTCCTGCAACAGTCGTTCTGCCTCCACGGGAATCCCTTTCCTGCAACAGTCTTTCTGCCTCCACCGTAATCCCTTTCCTGCAACTGTCTTTCTGCCTCTACTGTAATCCCTTTCCTGCAACAGGCTTTCTGCCTTCAGGGTAATTCTTTTCCTGCACCATTCTTTCTGTCTCCACGGTAATCCCTTTCCTACAACAGTCTTTCTTCCTCCACGGTAATCCCTTTCCTACAACAGTCTTTCTTCCTCCACGGTAATCCCTTTCCTACAACAGTCTTTCTTCCACGGTAATCCCTTCCTACAACAGTCATTCTGCATCCACGGTAATCCCTTTCCTATAACAGTCTTTCTCTCTCTACGGTAATCCCTTTTTCTGTAATTCTCTCTGCCTCCACGGTAATCCTTTCCCAACAGTTTTCTGTTCCACTAATCCCTTTCTCGCAACAGTCTTTCTGCTCCACGGTAATCCCTTTCCTGCAACAGTTTTTCTACCTCCACGGTAATCCCTTTCCTGCAACAGTCTTTCTGCCTCACGGTAATCCCTTTCCTGCAACAGTCTTTCTGCCTCCACGGTAATCCCTTTCCTGTAAGTCTATCGGTCTCCACGATAATCCCTTTTCTGTAACAGTCTTTCTACCTCCACGGTAATCCCTTTCCTGTAAGTCTCTCTGCCTCGACGCTAATCCCTTTCCTGTTAATCTTTCTGCCTCGACGGTAATCCCTTTTTCCTGCAATAGTCTTTCTGCCTCCACGGTAATCCCTTTCCTGCAACAGTCTTTCTGCCTCCACGGTAATCCCTTTCCTGTAAGTCTCTCTGCCTCCACGGTAATTCCTTTACTGCAATAGTCTTTCTACCTCCACGGTAATCCCTTTCCTGTTAGTTTTTCTGCCACCACTGTAATTCCTTTCCTGTAAGTATTTCTGCCTCCAGTATCCCTTTCCTGCAACAGTCTTCTGCCTCCACGGTAATCCCTTTCCTGCAACAGTCTTTCTGCCTCCACGGTAATCCCTTTCCTGCAACAGTCCTTTTGCCTCCACGGTAATTCCTTTACTGCAACAGTCTTTATACCTTCACGGTAATCCCTTTCCTGCAACAGTCTTTCTGCCTCCACGGTAATCCCTTTCCTGTAAGTCTCTCTGCCTCCACGGTAATTCCTTTACTGCAATAGTCTTTCTACCTCCACGGTAATCCCTTTCCTGTTAGTTTTTCTGCCACCACTGTAATTCCTTTCCTGTAAGTATTTCTGCCTCCACGGTAATCCCTTTCCTGCAACAGTCTTTCTGCCTCCACGGTAATCCCTTTCCTGCAACAGTCTTTCTGCCTCCACGGTAATCCCTTTCCTGCAACAGTCCTTTTGCCTCCACGGTAATTCCTTTACTGCAACAGTCTTTCTGCCTCCACGGTAATCCCTTTACTGCAACAGTCCTTTTGCCTCCACGGTAATCCCTTTCCTGCAACAAATCCCTTTCTGCCAGTCCTTTAATTCCTTTACTGCAACAGTCTTTCTGCCTCCACGGTAATCCCTTTCCTGCAACAGTCCTTTTGCCTCCACCGTAAACCTTTCCTACAACAGTCTTTCTTCCATCACGGTAATCCCTTTCCTGCAACAGTCTTTCTACCTCCACGGTAATCCCTTTCCTGCAACAGTCTTTTTTCATCCACGGTAATCCCTTTCCTGCAACAGTCCTTTCTGCCTCCAATCATATAGGTGCTAGGGCTTGCCGTACTCAGATGTTTCATGATATGGCGGTCTGATTCGTAAGCCAATACATTGCCGTCGGAGACTATGCTTACATTAGTACCCAAGCGTATCGGTGAAATACGCTGTATCTTCGCCGTGGTTGTTGTATACTAGTTTAACACATCGTTCATCTCTGGTATATAATTACCAGAGACAGACAGACAGGCGGAGAGAGACAGAGACAGAGACAGAGACAGAGTATGAGAGATGATGAGGATTCTTACTAGTTTTATCTCTCTACCTGTTCCTGCTGCTAGTTCGTCGGCCATTTTCTCAGGGCGGATTCTGTATGTTGTTTCTCCGAGTTGATTCTACTTCTTGATGGGCTGGTCATCAAGACTTTATTGTTTTTATTAACAACAACCCCAGCCCAGGATTCAACCGCGCGGTGAGGAGCAACAGATCAGTGAGACAAACTTTCGCGTCTGCTCACTCTGAATTTCTGGTCGCAACTGATCTAAAAACTGTCTCACGCCCTACTGGCGCATTTCTCGAAGGGTAAAGCCAAGGTCAATACCTGTCAATAACGCTCGAGGTAATTTTCCACTCAACTCCCGTTATTTTGAATTTAACGAACTCTGGTTCAAAAATATCCATCTACAGTAGGTACATAATTCATAAGCTATCTATGAATTATGTAACAGGAGTGACACTGTCGAATTTTTGCCTTTGCTTTGTTGTGTGCCTGTTCGGCAAGTATTTCGCATTAGGTATACCTAAATCAGTAGAGTGTCCGCCTCGGGACCACAAGTTTCCGGGTTCGATACCTGTCCTCGCCCACTCAGCAAATGAGTAGCAGAGCTTCTGTGGGATAAAGTGGAGAGCTGACGGTAGGTGTGGCGCTCCACCTTCGTTGCATAAAAATCTCCTAGTCTAGCGCCAGAGAAAATGGGATAGACGCCCTCGTTGTGCTACTCATGCGCTTAGTTAGCGAGGATCGGCATCGAACCAGGAACCTTATGGTCCCTAGGCGGATGCTCTATGGGACCGAAGAGATGCAGACATTATTCCAGTGACGAGGATGTGAAATCTGTAGTGAAGAAGTGGCTCAACAATCAACAGAATTTTAGGAGCCAGGGATACATGTTCTCAGTCGAAGGTGGAACATTGCTATTGAGAGAAACGGTGACTATGTCGAGAAGTAGTGATGTGATTCATAGAGGACCTGGTTCATTTTGATGTATGATACATGTTCCTGTGTTGATAATTATATCTGTCACAAAATGGCATTACTTTTTGACACACCCTAGTAATTCGTTTTTCGTTGGGCCTAGAATCTTACGCAAAACTTCATCAAATCACCAAGGCCTATATACATTAGCGCTATGTGAAATGCCAACAGCTTCGTCTAGGAATTGAACTCGAATCGACGAGTCCATATAGTCATATATATATATATATATATATATATATATATATATATATATATACTAGCAAATATATGCACCCTCCGGGTGCAAGTATTTAAGTTTTAATGTAATGAAATATCGTATTAAATTAGAAAGTCTAATAAGAAGACAGATAAAGATATGTAACAGAGTGGGGGTATAATAGAAAAATAGAAAATGAAACTTACTCTTCCATCACTCCCGTCTTTCATTGCTGAATTTTACTTATTTAACTATTTAGTTAAATTAAATAAAGAATAAAATGACAGTTTTTTTCTTGTTAATAAATTCATTGAAGATTCATTGAAGAGATTTTTGCTTATATTCATTAAATAAAACCAAACAATTAGAAATCAATAATACTAAGCACATATTTAATAAAATCACATTTTTAATATCAATATGCAATTAGCCTTCCCATTCACACTGTAAACCGCTATTTTTGTATATATAAATACAATTGCATGTTATTTGTATGTAGATATGGACACACTAATAAAAAGGTGAAGCAATTTTATTAATAATTGAGGTTTAATATAAATAAATCATGGAGAATGTGATGTAAATAACAAAGGGAATTGTGACTTGAGTAGTAATATAGTTTCGGTTACAGACAGAAAAACACACTATCTCCATTATAATAAGATATATATATATATAAAACAGTCAACCGAATTTCACGGGACAGGGATACATGCTCTCATTCGAAGATGGAACATTACTATTGAGAGAAACGGTGACTTTTTTCCACACCACTGGTGGTCTCCCACTGGAGGCTGAGGGACAGCAAGTCTCATCTGGTCTCTAGTAAGAAATAAGAATTCGGCGGATAAACAACACGAGATAATTAGGATTTACATTTTTCGCATTTCATCATGAACGATTTGGACGGTCTGATTTTTAACTAGAAGGTGTTGCAAAATGATAACGGTCGTAGAATTAAGGAACACGATTCTGTTCAATGGAAGTGTTGTGGCTACACTGGAGTCATCGGGAAGGTTGGAGTTGCCATGAAGGTGTTAGTAGTAGTAGTAGTAGTAGTATTTGGATGAAGGGGGAGGATGAGGAGGAGGATGAGGGGGAGGGGTATGGATGCTGTTAGAATTCCCATTAATTATATTTTTTTAAAGAGCTGAAAAGAGAACATGTACTAGATTCGTACTGGTGATGGTGTTAGACCTGCCATTTATCATTAATTCTACCATTATTATTATAAAGGCAGAAAAGGGAGAGAGAAAGAGAGATAGTGAGAGAGAGTAGTAGTAGCAGTGTAGCAGCAGCAGCAGCAGTAGTAGTAGAGTAGTAGTAGTGGTAATGGCGACGAGTTTTAGAACTGCAATACATCAGAATTTAAAAAAATCTTTAAGGGAGAAATTACTATTTTATAGATAAGACGGCGGTGGGGATAAAATTCCGTTTGCGATTAATACGAAGGAGAGTCAAAAAACTAATGCCACCTTTTTTTTTGGGGGGGGGCATATTACTTTTAGGCACCCCTTTTTCATCTCGATTAAGAAAGGACATTAGTATTATCTGCGTTATTCGGACTATTGTCCCCATCTTCATTGTTATTTGTACAACGTTTTGGCCGATATGCCCTCCGGCCCTCTTCAGGTGTTTCTTGTCGGACTCGGGAACCTTCTTGGACTCGGGAACCTTCTTTTCGAACTCGGGAACTTTCTTGTATTCAGGAGCCATCACGGAACTTTGAACCTAACAAGAAAGTTCCCGAGTTCCAAAAGTAGGTTCCCGAGTCCGAGAAGTTTCCCGAGTCTGACAAGAAACACCTGAAGAGGGCCGGAGGGCATATCGGCCGAAACGTTGTACAAATAACAATGAAGATGGGGACAATAGTCCGAATAACGCAGATAATACTAATCTTCAAGCCTCATCTCAAACATTCAGAGAAAAAGAAAGGACATGTTTTGCATTTACACCGTCAATATCCGGTTGTATTAACAGACGATTTTTAGATTTTAAAAAAATTATAAAACTAACCCCTAACCCTAACCCCTAACAAACAACTGGATATTGACGGTGTAAATGAAAAACATGCCCTTTCTTAATCGAAATCAAAAAGGGGTGCCTAAATGTAATATGGTCCTCTTTGGGACTGGTATAATTGCTAACACAGGAACTGCTGCTGGTCTTAGTGGAAAGAAATTACTCGACGCTTCATTTTGGCGAATTGCCAGTTCACTTGGGTGAAGATACAAATAAAGACCTCCTGGTTAAGTTTAAACGGGGAAAAAGCTTGCAACAAACCTTGTTGCGACCTTGCAAGTGTGTAAAAGGGAATCGTCACCTTAGGTCTAGTAGAATTAGTCCAGAAAAAAAGTCCCTCC
Source organism: Doryteuthis pealeii (assembly GCA_023376005.1). NCBI lineage: Eukaryota > Metazoa > Mollusca > Cephalopoda > Myopsida > Loliginidae > Doryteuthis > Doryteuthis pealeii. The sequence goes on along the minus strand of CM042164.1, from coordinate 9,016,177 downwards.
TTCGTGAGTGGTGACAAGGTATTTATTTACCAATTCGACCAATCAAAAAGAAGGTAGACACCAACCACATGTATAAATTACTACGCAATTTTTATTCCTGCTTTCTTCCCTCAGAAGATTGCAGGTGAGTAGTTTTCATTTTTTTTCCCCGACATCATACTGATGTTATCAAGTTTATTTTGATAGAATAAAATGACAACATTACCTGATTTAGATATTGAAATTGTAAGAATTTACCGATCAATTTTTGGGCCAAAGTTTGCGAAACCAAGTATATTTTATTGCATTTTTGTCCACGATCTTTGATGCTATTTCCTCAAATATTGGTACAAGTTAAAGATGTAATTTTTGGTATCAGTGCTTTATAGACCAATACACAACCTTCGGTGTTACATGTAATTTGATATTTAAAATAAAAAAATTAAAATTCGACCTACCCTAATATACGAGGGTTAGTGAAAAAAGTAATGCCATTTTGTTTAGGAGAGGTATTACCAACACAGGTAAATTCTGAATTTAAACCTGCTAAATTCCGCTTAGGGTGGTCACTACTAAAATAGGCTCAGTCCTAATTCGGGATCTATTTCACACACACAAAAAAATCAAGTACTAAAAATAATTAAAACCAAAACAGCAAAGAAAGAAAATGTTTATAAACAAAACGAGTATTGATATAGACTAGGGCGAGTAAAAAAGTAATTCCTTTTTGTTTAGGACAGGTATAATTACTAACACAGGAACATGTATCATACATCAAAATGAAGCTGGTCCTCTGTGGATCACATCCCTACTTCTCCATAAACTCACCGTTTATCTCAATAGCAATGTTCCACCTTCGAATGAGAGCATGTATCTCTGTCCCGTGAAATTATGTTGACTGTTCATTGAGCCACTTCTTTACTATAGATTTCACTTCCTCATCACTGGAATAATGTTTGCCTCTCAAACCCTCTATCATGAGGCCGAAGAGCTGATAGTTTGAAGGCGCTAAATCTGGTGAGTATGGAGGATGCGGTAAATTTGTATACCGGAATGAAGTGATTTTCATCCTTGTTCTGATGCTTGTGTGTGATTGTGCATTGCCATACAGAAAGAGGACATTGTCCATTGGCAAGTTGGGTCTTACTCGTCAGATTCTTTCTGAGCCTCGTTAGGGTCTCAACTTTTATAAAAATAATTCACATGAAATAAAGAAAATGGCATTACTTTTTGACTCAACCATATATATATATATATATATATATATATATATATATATATATATACATGGGTGGGGAGCATACATACATACATACATACATATATATATATATATATATATATATATATATATATATATTGCATGCCCACCAAATTGATAATGTCATGGAAGAGAAATATAAATACCGCAGACCCCACACTTAACGATTGGTAACCGGTGTATGAGAAAGAATGTTAATTAAAAGTATCGCTGTGGGATCAATAAAAAAGACGTTTAACGATAACGCTATCTCAAAGATATTTAGCTTTTTAATCAACTCGCTGTTCGCTGAGAATCTCCCGAGAGTTCCTCTATGTTTTTGAAGCTTACGTAATGCACTACATCTGGCATCTTTCATTAATCCGAGCTCTTTTGATAGTTTTCATAAATATTGGTGGTCGGATTCTTCGCTAACCCCGGTTTTCGAAAAAATAACACCGTAGTCAAAAATTGACGACCCTATTATTCAATTTTTTTCTCCAATCTGTCACCACTCTTGGTCTGTATTATCCCTCGATGATCCTAGACCTACTGAAAGTTTTTTTTCAATCTTCCGTAATGCCTGACCACCTTATTTTGAAAGTTTTCATAAATACTGGTGGTCGGATTCTTCGCTAACCCCGGCTTTCAAAAAATAACAGCATAGTCAAAAATTGACGACCCTACTATTTTATGTTTTACTCCAATATATCACCAAATTTGGTCTGTATCATCCCTCGATGATCCTAGACCAACTGAAAGTTTTTTTTAAATCTTCCGTAATGCCTGACCGCCTTATATTGAAAGTTTTCATGTATACTGGTGGTCGGATTCTTCGCTAACCCCAGCTTTCAAAAAATAACCCTGTAGTAAAAAAATTGACGACCCTACTATTCTATGCTTTACTCCAATATGTCATCACACTTGGTCTGTATTATCCGTCGATGATCCTAGACCTACTGGAAGTTTTTTTCAATTTCCATAATGCTCGACCACATTATTTTGAACGTTTTAATAAATATTGGTGGTCGGATTCTTCGCTAACCCCAGCTTTCAACAAATAACACCGTAGTAAAAAATTAACGACCCCTACTATTCTATGTTCTACACCAATATGTCACCACCCTTGGTCTGTATTATCACTCGATGATCCTTGACCTACTGAAAGTTTTTTTAATCTTCCGTAATGCTCGACCACCTTATTTTGAGAGTTTTCATGTATACTGGTGGTCGGATTTTTCGCTAACCCCGTATTTAAAAAAATAACAGCATAGTCAAAAATTGACGACCCTACTATTTTATGTTTTACTCCAATGTGTCACCGCACTTGGTCTGTATCATCCCTCGAGGATCCTAGACCTATTGGAAGTTTTTTCAATGTCCCGTAATGCTCGACCACCTTATTTTGAAAGTTTTCATAAATACTGGTGGTCGGATTCTTCGCTAACCCAGGCTTTCAAAAAATAACACCGTAGTCAAAAATTAACGACCCTACTATTCTATGTTTTACTCCAATATGTCACCACACTTGGTCTGTATCATCCCTCGAGGATCCTAGACCTATTGGAAGTTTTATTCAATCTTCCGTAATGCTCGACCACCTTATTTTGAGAGTTTTCATAAATACTGGTGGTCGGATTCTTCGCTAACCCCTGTTTTCAAAAAATAACACTGTAATCAAAAATTGACGAACCTACTATTCTATGTTTTATTCCAATCCGTCACCATACTTGGTCTGTATTATCCGTCGATGATCCTAGACCTACTGAAAGTTTTTTCAATCTTCCGTAATGCTCGACCACATTATTTTGAAAGTTTTCATGTATACTGGTGGTCAGATTCTTCGCTAACCCCGGATTTCAAAAAATAACACCGTAGTAAAAAAATTGACGACCCTACTATTTTAAGTTTTACTCCAATCTGTCACCAAACTTGATCTGTATTATCCGTCGATTATCCTAGACCTACTGAAAGTTTTTTTCAATCTTCCGTAATGCTCGACCACATTATTTTGAAAGTTTTCATAATAATTGGTGGTCGGATTCTTCGCTACCCCCGGATTTCAAAAAATAACACCGTAGTAAAAAATTGACGACCCTACTATTCTAAGTTTTACTCCAAATAAATATGTCACCATACTTGATGTGTGTTATGCTGTAACATAATTCATGGGTAGCCAATGAATTATGAACATACTGTAGATAGATTATTTGTTATAAACTGTTCGTTAGATTTAAATTCGGAGGAAGAAGTGGAAATTTCCATAACTGTTAGTGTCATGATTGATTCATGATGACCTCGACTTAACCCCTCCGGATGCACGCGATTACAGGCGTGAGATAGTTTTAGTTTAGATGCGACTAGACATTTGACGAGAGCGGATGTCTCTCCAAGTCGAACTTGCCGTGCAGTCAAATATGAGCGGCGTTGTTTTAAATAAAAAAAACTTAGAAGAAAACAAGTCTTGTTAAGTTATAATGTAATGCGATTATCTCAACGCACAAGCTTTATTATGCATCAAAAGCTTTTGTTTTGTTTTGTTTTACGGCATATCAACCTTAGTGGGTCATTTAATGCCGATAAAGTTTTGAAATAAATCAATTCTTAATGGATAATACAATTTTTTTATAAATACATTTTTCTAATTAACCCATAGATGGGACCCTAACAGGTACTACACTCCGGGTCAGAGTGGACCAGGGAGCAATGGTGATGAATGGGGTGCTCCACATTCCCCAAACCTCCAAAACTGGAACCTCACCATCAGATAGAGTTTAACGTCATTCCCAGGACATGTAGACCCGCAGCCACCGCCTTCTAGCACCCATATGAAAAAGGGTTGGGGCTTGCCATAAGGGCAATAGGGTTGGGAAAATCATATAGGTGCTAGGGCTTGACGTGACCAGCCGATTGATCGGAGGGGGCCTCTCCGACCGCACGTCTAGCCCAAGATAGGGCCAAAGTGGAGTATTGCATGTCATGAACTGCTCATCCACCTGGGCTCTATCCTTAAGCATCACGGGTCGCCACCCACGGCCAACAGGTGGCCCCATTGGGGGAATCTTACCCCTCACAGTCGGTGCATTCTAACGCCCCAGTCGACAAGGCGGGCATCAAAAGCTGTACACAAAGGTTTTGTTTGATACTGTCGTATAGCCGTTCAACATATCTCGGGTATATAATAGGCAAGAGATACAGACAAGGGGGACGATAGATGAGATGATGAGGGTTCCTACTTGTTAACTCTTCTGCTTACTTTTACTACTAACTCGTCGGCTGTCATATTCATCAGGGTTGATTTCACGGGTTGCTTTCTTCTTTCTTTTTGGGCTGGTAATCTTCTGTTTGTAATAAATTAACAAGACTTGGTTGTTTTCTTAGACCATATGACCTTTAGGCACCCGTTTTTGATCTCGATTCAGAAGGACATGTTTTTCATTTACACCGTCAAAATCCGGTTGTTTGTTAGGGTTAGGGAATAGGGTTAGAGTTAGGGTTAGGGTTAGGGTTAGGGTTAGGGGTTAGTTTAAAAATTTTAAAAACTCTAAACATCGTCTGTTAACAAACAACCGGATATTGACGGGTGTAATGACCTTTAGGCAACCCGTTTTTGATCTCGATTCAGAAGGACATGTCTTTCATTTACACCGTCAATATCCGGTTGTTTGTTAGGGGTTAGAGTTAGGGTTAGGGTTAGGGGTTAGTTTAAAAATTTAAAAAACTCTAAAAATCGTCTGTTAACAAACAACCGGATATTGACGGTGTAAATGATCTTTAGGCACCCGTTTTTGATCTCGATTCAGAAGGACATGTTTTTCATTTACACCGTCAATATCCGATTGTTTGTTAGGGGTTAGGTTTAGGGGTTAGAGTTAGGTTAGGGTTAGGTTAGGGGTTAGTTTAAAAATTTAAAAAACTCTAAAAATCGTCTGTTAACAAACAACCGGATATTGACGTGTTTAAATGACTTTAGGTACCCGTTTTTGATCTCGATTCAGAAGGACATGTTTTTCATTACACCGTCAAAATCCGGTTGTTTGTTAGGGTTAGGAATAGGGTTAGAGTTAGGGTTAGGGTTAGGGTTAGTTTAAAATTTTAAAAACTCTTAAAAATCGTCTGTTAACAAACAACCGGATATTGACGGTAAATGACCTTTAGGCACCCGTTTTTGATCTCGATTCAGAAGGAACTATTTTCATTACATCGTCAATATCCCGGTTGTTTGTTAGGGATTAGGGTTAGGAATAGGGTTAGAGTTAGGGTTAGGGTTAGGGGTTAATTTTAGAATTTTAAAATACTCTAAAAATCGTCTGTTAAACAACCGGATATTGACGGTGTAAATGAAAAACATGTCCTTCTGAATCGAAATCAACAAGGGGTGCCTAAAGGTCACCTGGTCCGTTTTCTTTTAAGTCTTTTCTTGAACAACCCCAGCCCACAAAACCGCGGCAGTGAAATGCGACATCTCGAGAGCCAACAATGTCTTCTCTCAGCTAGTAACTCGTCGCAGCTCAAATTCAAAGAGAGAGAGAGAAAGACAGAGACAGAGACAGAGACAGAGATACAGACAGACAGACAGACAGAGACAGAGTATGAGAGATGGTGAGGTTTCTTACTTGTTAAATCTTCTGCTTGCTAACTAACTGCTGCTTGGTCGTCGGCCGTTATCTTCCCAGGGCTGCTCCACTGGATTTCATTCTTCTTTCTTGTTCGGCTGGTCATCTCTTGTTTGAATTAATCGTGAAAGCAAGACTTGTTTTATCTCTAAGTTTTTTATTAACAACCCCAGCCCCCAAAGATTCAACCACGCGGTTTGAGTGCGACTCTGAGCGACATCTCTCTCATCAAGTCACTAGTCGCAACTAATCTAAAAACTCTCACATAACATGTAACAATATCACAGAAATTTACAAAACTATTCCTATGATAGCAATACTCAGATTGAAGCAATTATTTCTGGTCCATGAAATTCAACCCAAAAAAGCAAACGATATCTATTAATAATGGAGATTCGCCTCTATTTTTCTGTAACCGAAACTACGTCACTGCTTTCTTCATTATACCCCAAATTATCAATACACAGAGAAAAAAGAACAATTTTCCGTTAATTAATTTGTATTCAACTGTGAGAAACTTGCATTTATTAGAAAGAAAAACATTTGTTTGAATTTGTTTGTTTGTTTGTTTTGTTTTACGGCATATCAACCTTAGTGGGTCATTTAATGCGATAAAGTTTTTGAAATAAATCAATTCTTAATGGGATAATACAATTTTTTATAAATACATTTTCTATTTAACCATAGATGGACCCTAACAGGTACTACCACTCCGGATCAGAGTGGACCAGGGAGCAATGGTGATGAATGGGGGTGCTCCACATTCCCCACAACCTCCAAAACTGGAACTCACCATCGATAGAGTTTAACGTCATTCTAAGGACATGGTGACCCACGGCACGCCTCTAGCACCCATATGATAAAAAGGGGTTCGGGGCTTGCCATAAGGACAATAGGGTTGGGAAATCATATAGGTGCTAGGGCTTGACCGTGACCAGCCGATTGATTGGAGGGGCCTCTCCGACCGCCCGTCTAGCCCAAGATAGGGCCAAAGTGGAGTATTGCATGTCATGAACTGCTCATCCACCTAGGATCTATCCTTAAGCATCACGGGTCGCCACCCACGGCCAACAGGTGGCCTCATTAGGGGAGTCTCTACCCCTCTAGAGGTGCAGTCGGTGCATTTCTAAACGCCCAGCCGACAGGCGGTTTTTGAATTTGACAGGACAACTATTTCTTATGTCTAATATTAAAACGATATAAGATTACAAAGATCTGTTTACAATTTTACGAAAGAGAATCGCAAAATCCTCTTACATACGTTGATAAAATTGAGACAAAAATTTGTAAAAAAAGTTTGTTTTTTAACACTAAAATTAATATTCGTTCAATTTTAATGAAATTTTGTAGAATTATTTAAAATGATTGATATAAAACTAAAAAACATTGTTGTCAGTTGTTCAAAAAAAAAAAAAAAAAAAACAACCTCCAACCCCCGTAGGCAAATATATTCAAAAATGCAACATTGTTGGTTGGTCTGATTTACGGCATGTCAACCCTTGGGTTATTTTATGCTGAAGACGTTTTGTTTTATTCATTCTTTGGGGTATTCAATTTTATTCCTTTTTAATTAATTTTGAACACCATTTTTTTCAAATCATTTAAAAAAAGAATCTATTTAACACCTTAATGGACCCTCAACAAGTACTACAAAGGTTAGTCAAAAAAGTAATGCCATTTCTTTATTTCATGTTAGTTTAAAAAATAATAATAACTAAGGTCTATGTTAGTGTGTGTCACATTTATCGAAACTGCAAGATGAATATATGGAAAAACAGTGATGGATAGCTTTTAATTAGTGCATCCTGGGATGGCATGGATTTGATTGAATGAGTCCCTGGGAAATTTGATGTGGTCCCAACTAAAGGTTTCTTAATAAATTGTAAAGTTTTTGCCCTGAACAACTAAAGCAACTAATCCCTACGGTGCCCCATCCAGTGTTAATTCGTTTCCAGGAAAATATTGAAATGTATTTACAGTTAGCATGGAAATGATGGCAGAAGAAAAGGAAGCATTGGATGCATGGATATGATTTTTCTGCATCCTTTTAGAATTTTTCTGGTCCAGGACGCACAGACGCGACCTATCAAGCAATCTCTGCGGAAATCAATCATTATTCGTGTCATAACCATTCCCTTTTTTGGTGAGACTGAGACTCTGAGCCTTCTCATGAGTGTTATGACTGTGTGCGTGTCTGATCTCGTGTCTGTATCCTTCTTCTC
>CM042164.1:9004453-9008020 GCA_023376005.1 Doryteuthis pealeii | reverse complement strand
AGAGAGATGTTGAGCCCTAACAGGTACTACCACTTCATGTGACAGTGTATCTGTGGAGTAAATATTGTAAACAATGATAGTTTGAAGTAACTCTTCTAAATATGTTACAGTTATATGATATCAAGTACTCCTATCTAACACTAATAATTATATGGTTTCAATATTCCTATCTAACATCAATAATTATGTGGTTGCAAGTATTCCTATCTAATACTAATAATTATGTGGTTTCAAGTACTCCTATCTAACACTAATAATTATATGGATTCAAGTATTCTATCTAATACTAATAATATATGGTTTCGTAATCTACACTAATATTATATGGTTTCAAGTATTCCTATCTAACCTAATAATTATATGGTTTCAAGTATTCCTATCTAAAATATAATTATATGGTTTCAAAGTATTCCTATCTAACACTAATAATTATATGGTTTCAAGTATTCCTATCTAACACTAATAATTATATGGTTTCAAGTTATTCCTATCTAATACTAATAATTATATGGTTTCAAGTATTCCTATCTAACACTAATAATTATATGGTTTCAAGTATTCCTATCTAACACTAATAATTATATGGTTTCAAGCATTCCTATCTAATACTAATAATTATATGGTTTTCAAGTATTCCTATCTAACACTAATAATTATATAGTTTCAAGTATTTCTATCTAACACTAATAATTATATGGTTTCAAGTATTCCTATCTAACATCAATAATTATATGGTTTCAAGTATTCCTATCTAACATCAATCATTATGTGGTTGCAAGTAATTATTTCAATTTAATACCAATCATTTGTTTGTCTAGAGTTATATGGTCTCAAGTAGTTAATAATAATAATATTTACTAAATAATTATAGCTTCGAGTGACTATTCTTAATACAAATAATTTACAGATATATGATATCAAGTTTTCCTATCTAATGTTACATATTAATTGGAGTCCTATTACTTTTTAAGGTAGTATAGAAATCCTTATGGCGATCAGTACAGCTGATGGCATTGAGAGTGAGTGACAATGCTTGACCTCACTCTCACCTTGCTTTCTGGGGATAGAATCGTGAGAACAGAACCCCGATAGAAAGCCCTTTCCGGTTTAAGGTGGGCAACTCAGTAAGTTAGTTGCAGTAGTTAGTTGCAGTAGTTAGTTGCAGTTAGTCAGTTGCAGAGTTAGAAGCTAGCAAGATGTGACTCTCCGCGCGCATTTGTCTGGCCTGGGTTCCGGAATAAACTAACATCCAAAGTAAATCGAAGTCTTGTTGTTATTACTAAAAGCTAACAATGACACAAGGCTTCTGATAAGAAATGGTCCCCAGCAGAACCAGACACGGGACCCAGATAAGAAAGACCAGACGAGACCATTAGAAGATACAAGACAGAAGACTAGACGATCAGAAGACGGCCGGAAGAATAGAAGACCAGAGTAAGAAGCAGTAAGAAAGTACGTAACAAATATATCTCTTAGGTACTGTGACGAACGGCTACGTAACACTAATACTAATAATTGTATGGTTTCAAGTAATTGTTTCTACTAGCAGGGCCTGTGGATATGCCATTGGGAGTTGCACAAGAATGCTGCGCGCAGTCTTAAACAAGACATGGAAGCAGCACCCCACAAGGAAACAACTGTACGGTCACCTGCCCCCCATCTCACAAACTATCCGAGTGAGACGGACAAGACATGCAGGACACTGCTGGAGAAGCAAGGATGAACTCATAAGCGACGTTCTCCTGTGGAATCCAACACATGGACATGCAAGTGTGGGGCGCCCAGTAAGGACGTACATTGACCAGCTTTGTGAGGATGCTGGTTGCTCCACAGAGGAGCTCCGAGGTGCAATGAATGATAGGGAAGGCTGGCGAAAGATTGTCATGGATACCCGTGCTGTATGCGTGACATGATGATGATGATGATGATAATCTAATTATTCCAACGTTTGATATGTTTACTTTAGAGCTATTGCGAAATAGTTCAATATGTAAAAAAAGAAATAATAATTTTGATTTAACCTCCTTTCTCACTTTTTCTTTCTTTCCTTCTTTTCATTATGTTCAATTGAAACAGATTAGCGTTATCGCCCACTCTCTCACCTATGTTCTTTCTTTCTTTCTTTCTTTCTTTCTTTCGTGTTATATTTTTCTGTGTAGCGTGTCGTTTTGGTCGCTTTCCTTCTCTATAATAAAAACGGAAAGATCCATTAATTACCTCATAAGAATTCGGTGCATAAGCAACACCAGATAATCAGGATGTACATTTTTGAATTTCATCTTGGACGATTCATTTTTAACCAGAGGGTGTTGCAAGATGATAACAAGCGTATTAATATATAGATTTAATACTAGTCATTTGTTTGTCCAGGCCTACTAGGAACCACAAGGTACCTGGTTCAATACCGGCCCTCGCCAACTCAGCGTATGAGTAGCACTGGGATCTGTGCGGTAAAGTAAGGAGCCGATAGTAGGTGTGGCGCTCCACCTCAGATACTGAAAAACAATCTCCTTGGTCTAGCGCTAGTGAAAAGGGGATAGATTCCCTCGCTGTCTGGCTGATACCGACTTTAGGCCATCCCGACGAATTTACTTACTTTTATATGTTTTCAAGTAATTAATGATAATAATCTTTAGTATACAATTATAGCTTCAAGTAACTATTCTTAATCTTATTATAATGGAGATTGTGGGTTTGTCTGTCTGTAACCGAAACTATATTACTATACAAGTCACAATTCCCTTTAGTAATTTACATTACATTCTCCATGAATTCATTTTTATTTAAACCTCAATTATTAATAAAATTGTTTTACATCATTAAGACTGTTGACCATATCTACATACTAATAACATGCAATTGTATTTATATATACAACAAAATAGCGGTTTACAGTGTGAATGGGAAGGCTAATTTGCATATTGATCTTAAAAAATTGATTTTGATAAATATATGCTTAGTATTATTGATTTCTAATTGTTTGGTTTTATCTTATTGAATATGAGCAAAAATCTCGGGGATAAATCTTAAAAGAAATCCATTAACAAGAAGAAATAACTGTCATTTTATTCTTTACTTCCTATTTTAACTAAATAGAAAAATTTACCAATGAAAGACGGGAGTAAGGGAAAATGATGGAAGAGTTAGTTTCAAAGTTGTTCTATTTTTCAATCATACCCCCTCTGTTCCAAATCTTTTTATCTGCATTATTATTCAGTTTCATTAGCCTTTCTAATTTAATATGATATTTTATTATATTAAAGCTTAAATACTTGCACCCGGAGGGTGCATATATTTGCTAGTACCAATAATTTACTGTTATATGGTGTCACTTTTTATTTGTTATATCGCTGCCTTACCTTTCTGAATTTTGCATCGACTGATCATTGTGACCATATTCACCGGTAAGTCACCTTTTCCATAATATATATATATATATATATATATATCTTATTATAATGGAGATTGTGTGTTTTTCTGTCTGTAACCGAAACTATATTCCTACTCAAGTTACAATTCTCTTAGTTATTGACATCACATTCTCCATGATTTTATTTTTATCTAAAC
>CM042164.1:8976953-9001953 GCA_023376005.1 Doryteuthis pealeii | reverse complement strand
TCCCCTTGTGCCGCCCCTATGCCCCTTGCCACTCTTCACCTCGTACCGCCTCGTTCATAATGTCTATCTTTCTCACTCGACTCGGTTTCAGCGGGCATGCGTGCAAGTAGCGCCGCCTCAAGGCAGAAATGGAAAACATATGGTTGTGTGACGTCATGCCGACTACATCCAATCTGAGAGTCAACCCAGCAGCCTTAGGCATCTCGCTTGCTCCCTTTTGATGGTTGCTTGCTCAAGGGAGAAAGTAGAGAGGACACCGGGAGCGCTCAGGTTACCGGTACGGGTGCACTCGCGTTTTTTTTTTTTTTTATTTATTTTTTTATTAGACTTTCTTCTACGTTGTAGCTTTTACTATAGTTTTTTCAGTTCAGTTTGAGCAAAAAGACGGTGGGTGAGAGACGTGGGTACGTGGGGGGGAGGGGCGACAGACGAGCAAGTGAAGCGCACGAAATATCAACAAGTATAAAGAGTAACTGTTTATAGAAAGAATAGGTCGAAAAGAAAATCTCAGACCGTTTTATAAGTTTTTATTTTATCGACTGGTTACGCCTGGAAGGGTTTGGTTTGGTTTGGTTTGGTTTGGTTTTTACGGCATATCAACCAATGTGGAACATTTAATGCCGCCAAAGTTTTGAAGGACAAGACATTCCGGGTCACTCTAGAGGACTTGTTTTACTGATTCTATGTCACACCCTGATGTCCGAGGCATCCCAAAGGTGAAATGCCACTGCAGGTGGGACATAATATGTTGCAAGGGTGCTCTTCCAATATGTGATCTACCGAATGGTTTCGAATCGAATATGTGATCTACCGAGTTGTTTACATTCCAATATGTGATCTACAAATTAACTACCCATCATTTTCCCATTAAACTCACCCTAACCCTAACCCTAACCCTGTCTTCTTTTTTCCTAGTAGATCACATGCCATGATTATTAGATCAATAATAGACCCCAAACCGTCGGTAGATCACATAGGGTTAGGTTTATGGTTAGGGTTAGGGTTAGGGTTTAGGGATAGTTTAATAGGAAAATAATGGGTAGTTAATGGGTAGCTCCCATATTGGAATGTAAACAACTCGGTAGATCACAAGCTGGATAAGAAACCATTCGGTAGATCACATATTGAAAGAGCACCGTTACAAGTTCAAGTGTGGACGGAAACACCAGCCATGTCTATTGGAGTTAAAAGTGATGGGAGTGATTTTACCCAATCTATTATTTCCTCACACACACACACACACACACACACACATATATATATATATATGTATATAATATACCAAAATTATTGGTAAATCCTCGCGGTGAGAAAAAAAAACCCAGCAAATAGTTTGATAGTAAATATATACTACCAAACATCAACCGGGAAGAAAATAATTTTTTGGAAAAAGAAAAGACCAAGATAATCGTACCAACAAAAAATAATATATTGGTACAATATTTTGGCCAAAAGAAAAAACAATTTATATGCATATATATATATATATATATATATATATATATATATATTCATATAAAACCGCCAGGAGACTAAAGCTAATAAGTAAAAAGTGCTCAATACCTAAGTAGAGTAAATAATAAAGATAATCTAATAATAATAAAATAATAATAATAAAGATAAATATATATATATATATATATATATATATATATATATATATATATATATATATATATAATAAATAATAAAGATAAATATATATATATATATATATATAAAGATAAATCTAATGAGTCAGACGAACCTACTAAAAGTTTCGCTTAATGCTCTTCAGGGCTAAGATCTGACTCCGATCTCAGCCCTGAAGTGCATTAAGCGAAACTTTTAGTAGGTTCGTCTGACTCATTAGATTTATCTTTATATATATATATATATATATTTATATATATATATATTTATCTTTATATATATATATATTTCGTATTACCCGATGAATGCTCTAAGCAAGAAACCGCTGGTCGTAATACCGTTCCCGTAATTGAATAAATAAAAGCAAAAACTTTTATTTGTTTTGATTTCTCATTGAACTATATATATATATATATATATATATTCACACTAGACTAACCAACTCTTAAGCAACTGTAAATAATCGCCTATCAAAATGACTTGATTCGGCCTTAAATGACCCGAAAAGGGTTGCTATGCCATAACACCAACCAACCAGACAACGAAGCCCCCACATTCTTTTTAGAATACCCAGGGGTCTCTTTTGAGGAGGTCTTACCCATACAGAGGGGATTGTCTTTGGGGTATTCTAGATTATGCTGACAAGACACTCCATGTCACTCTAGAGGACTTGTTTTACAGATTCTATGTCACACCCTGATATCCTTGGCATCCCAAGGGTGAATTGCCACTGGCGGAGGGATTTATAATATGTTGACTGTATCGTCTGCAGAGGGTTAAAACTTACTTGCTCCCTCCCATAAAAAGTGGTGTTCAGAATATAACCCTAAATTGCATATGAAGTTAAGGCTTTGTTAGTTTGTTTGGCTGATCATCAAACCACGGTGGGTCATTTAATGCCGCCAAAGTTTTGAAAGATTCCTAGCAATAGTTTGGAAGAAAATATTTTAAACTCAATTTTTTGTTAGTAAATTTTCTATTTAACCCATAGATGAGATCCTAACAGGTACTACCACTCCGGTTCAAAATGGACCTAGGAGCAATGGTGATGAAGGGGTGTTCCACATTCCCCAGACCTCCAGAACTGGATTAGGGTTTAACATCATACCCGAGACACGAAGACCCTCAGTCACTGCCTTCTAGCATCCATATGATCAAATAGTTGGAGGTTTGCTATAAGGGCAATAGGTTTGGGACAATCATATAGGTGCTCGGGCCTGACGTGACCAGCCGATTGATCGGAAGGGCCTCTCCGACCGCCCGTCTAGCCTAAGTGAGGGCCAAAGTGGGGTAAGCATAACGGGTCACCAGCCACGGCCAACATGTGGCCCCATTTGGGAAGGGGAACTTACTCCTCTGCAGAAGTGCAGACGTGTATTCTAAAGCGCCAGCTGATATGACAGGCCTGTAATTGTAATCACTAATAGGTGATATAATGCTTGGGTGCTTGATTAGGAAAAAAAACCAAACAAAAACAAATAAAGAAAGAAATAAAAGTAAAAAGTAAGTAAGTAGAGTCGTCGGGGTTGTATAATATCGGTATCAGACAATCAGTGAGGGGTCTATCCCCTTTTCAATAGCGCTAGACCAAGGAGATTATTTTAGCGTCTGAGATGGGGCGCCACACTTACCATCAGCTTCTCACTTTACCACCCAGATCTCTGTGCTACTCATACGCTGAGTTGGCGGGGGCCGATATCGAACTAGGAACTTTGTGGTTTCTAGCCGAACGCTCTACCGACTGAGAAATACCAGGCCTAAACAACCGTCATCTTTAAATATCTCGAAACTTTTTTATAACTTTTTTATCGATTGGTTTCGCCTGGAATGTTAGGGTTTGCCATACCAATGGGACCACTTGTTGGCCGTGGGCGGCGACTCGTGATGCTTAAGGACGGGCTCCTGGTGGCTGAGCATTCCATGACATGCATCACTCTATTTTGGCCCTTCCGTCAAGCCCTAGCACTTATATGATTGTCCTGACTGTATTTCTCTTCTAGCAACCCCCCATCCCTTTTTATCATACATGTGCTATAAGGCGGTGGCTGAAGATCTTAGTGTCTTGGCTATGACGTTAAACTGTATATGGAGGTTCCAATTCTGGAGCTCTGTGGTGTTTGAAGTACCCCTTCATTGACATTACTTCCAGGTCCACTCTGACCCAGTGTGGTAGTACCTGTTAGGGTCCTATCTATAGGTTAAATAGATCTGAGTGCACCTGCGCAACCAACAACCGTACTCAACGATGAATGATTAGATCAAAAGTGTCTCTGGCATAAAATAACCCAAAGGCTGACATGCCATAAAATCCAACCAATCCAAAACTGTCAAGAGTTTCAAAACAAATGTAATTTCAATAGGATCAAGAATAAATAAAACAAAACATCTTCGGCATAAAATAATCCAACAAGGGTTGACATGCCGTAAAATCTAACAAAGCTGTAAACTAAACAACCGTATTATATGTTTAACTGTTTCGTCATTGTATTCTACATTTACTATTCTGTTGCGTCTTGTTAAATAGCGTCTTGTGGTGAGGTTCCAATTCTGGAGATCTGGGGAATGTGGAGTACCCCTTCATCTCCATTACTCCCAGACTCGGAGTAGTAGTACCTGTAAGGGTTCTATCTATGAGTTAAATAGAAAAAAATGAGTTTAAGAACTATGTTTAAAAAATTAGTTTATATAAAAATTTAAATGCCCATCAAGAATGAATAAAACAAAACGTCTTCGGCATAAAATAATCCAACAAGGGTTGAAATGCCGTAAAACCCAACCATCCATCACATTTTAAATCCATGAAAAAAACCAAAAAAAAAAAACTAGCATAATCCACTCTGAACCGGATTAGTACGAAGGTGCTTCAAAAGTAATGCCATTTTGTTTAGGACAGGTATAATTACTAACACAAGAACATGTATCATACATCAAAATGAAGCCGGTCCTCTGTGGATCACATCCCTACTTCGCCACATAATCTATCTATCTATCTCAATCTGTTCCAAACTATATATCCATCTTCACATCTAAACAAGAATTACGACAAATTACGATAAATAAACAAGAATTACGACAAGCTGGGGTTGTTATTTTGATAGTCACCTAGTAGCAATTTTTGAGGCAGGATACCGGGACGCACTTCCTTATAAATTACCGACAATAGGCCACATCACCGACTTTCATTGTACTATAATGATAGTACGTTTATACTTAGGTGAGTCAAAAGTAATGCCATTTTGTTTAGAACAGGTATAATTACCAACACTGGAATAAGTATAAGCTGGTCCTCAGTGAATCACATCCCTACTTCTCCACATAGTCACCGTTTCTCTCAATAGCAATGTTCCTCCTTCGAATGAAAGCATGTATCCCTGCACCATAAAATGTTGTTGACTGTTCTTTGAGCCACTTCTACACTATAGATTTCACTTCCGCCTCACTGGAATAATATTTGCTTCTCAAACTCTCTTTAATTTGGCCAAAGAGATGATTGTCTGAAGGCGCTAAATCTGGTGAGTACGGAGAATGCGGTAAAGTTGTCCACCCGAATGAGGCGATTGTCTTCCTTGTCCTGATGCTTGTGTGTGGTCGAGCATTGTCATGCAGAAGGAGGACATTTTCAATTGGCAATTTGGGTCTTACTCGTCGGATTCTTCCTCAGACACAGACACAGACACAATTACAGACACAGACACACAGTCATACACTCATGAAAAGGCTCAGAAAAGTTCTCAGTCTCACCAAAAATGGAATGGTATGAAACAATCATATTATTCCAGAGATGCTGATAGGTACGCGTCTTGCGTCACTGACGCATAAAAATCTAAAAGGATGCAGAAAAATCATATCCATGCATCCCAATGCTTTCTTTTCTTCTGCCACCATTTCCTGCTAACTGTAAATACATTTCAATATTTTCTTGGAAACGAATTACACTGTATGGGGCACAAGGTAGGGATTAGTTGGCTTTAGTTGTTCATAGGCAAAAACTTTACAATTTATTAAGAAACTTTAGTTGGGACCCATCAAATTTCCCAGGGACTCATTCAAATCAAATCCATGCATCCCAGGATGCACTAAATTAAAAAGCTATCAGCATCACTGTTTTTCCATATATTCATCTTGCAGTTTGATAAATGTGATACACTGTTTAGGATCTCAACATAAACCTTAGTTTTATTTATTTTTTTAAACTAACATGAAATAAAGAAAATGGCATTACTTTTTGACTAACCTTTGTAGAACTTGTTAGGGTCCCATTAGGAGTTAAATAGATTTTTTTTTAAATGATTTTGAAAAATGTGTTCAAAATTAATTAAAAAGGAATAAAATTGAATACCCCAAAAAGAATTAATAAAACAAAAACGTCTTCAGCATAAAATAACCCAAGGGTTGACATGCCGTAAAATCAGCCAACCAACATATGTGCATTTTTTAAATATATTGCCTACGGGGGTTGGAAGTTGTTTTTTTTTACAACTGACAACAATGTTTTTAGTTTTTAAATACAATCAATTTTAAATAATTCTACAAAATTTTATTAAAATTGAACGAATATTTTAATTTTAGTGCAAAAAAAAAAACCGTTTTTTAAAATTTTTGTTTCAATCTTATCAACGTGTGTAAAAGGATTTTTGCGATTCTCTTTCGTAAAAATTGTAAACAGATCTTTGTAATCTTATATCGTTTTAATATTAGACATAAGAAATAGTTGTCCTGTCAAAATTCAAATAACCGCCCTGTCGGCTGAGGCGTTAGAATGCACCGACTGCACCTCTGCAGAGGGGTAAGACTCCCCCAATGGGGCCACCTTTTGGCCGTGGGTAGCGACCCGTGATGCTTAAGGATAGATCCTAGGTGGATGAGCAGTTCATGACATGCAATACTCCACTTTGGCCCTATCTTGGGCTAGACGGGCGGTCGGAGAGACCCTCTCCGATCAATCGGCTGGTCACGTCAAGCCCTAGCACCTATATGATTTTCGCAACCCTATTGCCCTTATGGCAAGCCCCAACCCCTTTTTATCATATGGGTGCTAGAAGGCGGTGGCTGCGGGTCTACATGTCCTGGGAATGACGTTAAACTCTATCTGATGGTGAGGTTCCAGTTTTGGAGGTTTGGGGAATGTGGAGCACCCCATTCATCACCATTGCTCCCTGGTCCACTCTGACCCGGAGTGGTAGTACCTGTTAGGGTCCCATCTATGGGTTAAATAGAAAAATGTATTTATAAAAAAATTGTATTATCCATTAAGAATTGATTTATTTCAAAAACTTTATCGGCATTAAATGACCCACTAAGGTTGATATGCCGTAAAACAAAACAAACAAACAAAATTCAAATAAATGTTTTCTTTCTAATAAAATCAAGTTTCTCACAGTTGAATACAAATTAATTAAAGGAAAATTGTTCTTTTTGCAGTGTATTGATGATTGGGGTAATATGACGAAAGCAGTGACGTAGTTTCGGTTACAGAAAAATAGTGGCCGAATCTCCATTATTAATAGATATCGTTTGCTTTTTGGGTTGAATTTCATGGACCAGAAATAATTGCTTAAAATCTGAGTATTGCTATCATAGGAAATAATTTTGTAACAATCTTGTGGTATTGTTACATGTTATTTGAGAAGTTTTAGATTAGTTGCGACTAGTGACTTGATGAGAGAGGATGTCGCTCAGAGTCGCACTCACCGCGCGGTTGAATCTTTGGGGGCTGGGGTTGTCAATAAAAAACTTAAAGAAAAAACAAGTCTTGCTTTCACAATTAATTCAAACAAGAGATGACCAGCCCAACAAGAAAGAAGAATGAAATCCAGTGGAGCAGCCCTGGGAAGATAACGGCCGACGACTTAGCAGCAGTTAGTTAGCAAGCAGAAGATTTAACAAGTAAGAAACCTCACCATCTCTCATACTCTGTCTGTCTGTCTGTCTGTCTGTATCTCTGTCTCTGTCTCTGTCTCTCTCTTTCTCTCTCTTTGAATTTGAGCTGCGACGAGTTACTAGCTGAGAGTAGACATTGTTGGCTCTCGAGATGTCGCTTTTCACCGCTGCGGTTTTGTGGGCTGGGGTTGTTCAAGAAAAGACTTAAAAGAAAACGGACCATGTGACCTTTAGGCACCCCTTGTTGATTTCGATTCAGAACGACATGTTTTTCATTTACACCGTCAATATCCGGTTGTTTGTTAACAGACGATTTTTAGAGTTTTTTTAAATTCTAAATTAACCCCTAACCCTAACCCTAACTCTAACCCTATTTCCTAACCCTAATCCCTAACAAACAACCGGATATTGACGGTGTAAATGAAAAATATGTCCTTCTGAATCGAGATCAAAAACAGGTGCCTAAAGGTCATTTACACCGTCAATATCCGGTTGTTTGTTAACAGACGATGTTTAGAGTTTTTTAAAATTCTAAATTAACCCCTAACCCTAACCCTAACTCTAACCCTATTTCCTAACCCTAATCCCTAACAAACAACCGGATATTGACGGTGTAAATGAAAGACATGTCCTTCTGAATCGAGATCAAAAACGGGTGCCTAAAGATCATTTACACCGTCAATATTCGGTTGTTTGTTAACAGACGATTTTTAGAGTTTTTAAAATTTTTAAACTAACCCCTAACCCTAACCCTAACCCTAACCCTAACTCTATTCCCTAACCCTAACAAACAACCGGATTTTGACGGTGGAAATGAAAAACATGTCCTTCTGAATCGAGATCAAAAACGGGTGCCTAAAGGTCATATGGTCCAAGAAAACAACCAAGTCTTGTTAATTTATTACAAACAGAAGATGAACAGCCCAAAAAGAAAGAAGAAAGCAACCCGTGAAATCAACCCTGATGAATATGACAGCCGACGAGTTAGTAGTAAAAGTAAGCAGAAGAGTTAACAAGTAGGAACCCTCATCATCTCATCTATCGTCCCACTTGTCTGTATCTCTTGCCTATTATATACCCGAGATATGTTGAACGGCTATACGACAGTATCAAACAAAACCTTAGTGTACAGCTTTTGATGCCCGCCTTGTCGGCTGGGGCGTTAGAATGCACCGACTGCGAGGGGTAAGATTCCCCCAATGGGGCCATGGGTGGCGACCCGTGATGCTTAAGGATAGAGCCCAGGTGGATGAGCAGTTCATGACATGCAATACTCCACTTTGGCCCTATCTTGGGCTAGAACAGCGGTCGGAGAGACCCCCTCCGATCAATCGGCTGATCACGTCAAGCCCTAGCATCTATATGATTTTCCAAACCCTATTGCCCTTATGGCAAGCCCCAACCCCTTTTTATTATATAGATGCTAGAAGGCGGTGACTGCGGGTCTACATGTCCTGGGAATGACGTTAAACTCTATCTGATAGTGAGGTTCCAGTTTTGGAGGTTTGGGGAATGTGGAGCACCCTTTCATCACCATTGCTCCCTGGTCCACTCTGACCCGGAGTGGTAGTACCTGTTAGGATCCCATCTATGGGTTAAATAGAAAAATGTATGTATAAAAAAATTGTATTATCCATTAAGAATTGATTTATTTCAAAACTTTATCGGCATTAAATGACCCACTGAGGTTGATATGCCGTAAAACAAAACAAAACAAAAGCTTTTGATGCATAATAAAGCTTGTGCGTTGAGATAATTTAACAAGACTTGTTTTCTTCCAAGTTTTTTTTTATTTAAAACAACGCCGCTCATATTTGACTGCACGGCAAGTTCGACTTGGAGAGACATCCGCACTCGTCGAATGTCTAGTCGCATCTAGACTAAAACTATCTCACGCCTGTAATCGCGTGCATCCGGAGGGTTTAAGTCGGGGTCATCATGAATCAATCATGACCCTAACAGTTATGGAAATTTCCACTTCTTCCTCCGAATTTGAATCTAACGAACAGTTTATAACAAATATTCTCACTACAGTACGTTCATAATTCATTGGCTGTCCATGAATTATGTTACAGCATAACACAGATCAAGTATGGTGACATATTTATTTGAAGTAAAACATAGAATAGTAGGGTCGTCAATTTTTGACTACGGTGTTATTTTTTGAAAACCAGGGTTAGCGAAGAATCCGACCACCAGTATGTATTAAAACGTTCAAAATATGGCGGTCAGGCATTACAGAAGATTGAAAAAACTTTCAGTAGGTCTAGGATCATCGAGTGATAATACAGACCAAGTGTGGTGACATATTGGAGTAAAACTTAAAATAGTAGGGTCGTCAATTTTTTACTAAGGTGTTATTTTTTGAAAACAGGGCTTAGCGAAGAATCTGACCACCAGTATACATGAAAACTTTCAAAAGAAAATTACGGAAGATTGAACAAACTTTCAATAGGTCTAGGATCATCGACGGATAATACAGACCAAGTGTGGTGACAGATTGGAGTAAAACATAGAATAGTAGGTTCGTCAATTTTTGATTACAGTGTTATTTTTTGAAAACAGGGGTTAGCGGAGAATCCGACCACCAATTTTTATGAAAACTTTCAAAAGAAGGCGGTCGAGCATTACGGAAGATTGAAAAAACTTTCAATAGGTCAAGGATCATCGAGTGATAATACAGACCAAGGGTGGTGACATATTGGTGTAGAACATAGAATAGTAGGGGTCGTTAATTTTTTACTACGGTGTTATTTTTTGAAAGCTGGGGTTGGCGAAGAATCCGACCACCAGTATTTATGAAAACTTTCAAAATAAGGTGGTCAGGCATTACAGAAATTGAAAAAAACTTTCAATAGGTCTAGGATCATCAAGGGATAATACAGACTAAGTGTGGTGACAGATTGGAGAAAAAAATTATATAATAGGGTCGTCAATTTTTGACTACGGTGTTATTTTTTTCGAAAACCGGGGTTAGCGAAGAATCCGACCACCGACATGAAAACTTTCAAAATAATGTGGTCGAGAATTACGGGAGATTGAAAAACTTTCAGTAGGTCTAGGATCATCGAGGGATAATACAGACCAAGTTTGGTGACAGATTGGAGTAAAACTTAAAATAGTAGAGTCGTCAATTTTTGACGATGGTGTTATTTTTTGAAATCCGGGGTTAGCGAAGAATACGACCACCAGTATACATGAAAACTTTCAAAAGAAGGCGGTCAGGTATTACGGAAGATTGAAAAAAACTTTCAGTAGGTCTAGGATCATCGAGGGATGATACAGACCAAGGGTGGTGACATATTGGTGTAGAACATAGAATAGTAGGGGTCGTTAATTTTTTACTACGGTGTTATTTTTTGAAAGCTGGGGTTAGCGAAGAATCCGACCACCAGTATTTATGAAAACTTTCAAAATAAGGTGGTCAGGCATTACAGGAATTGAAAAAAACTTTCAATAGGTCTAGGATCATCGAGGGATAATACAGACCAAATGTGTTGACAGATTGGAGAAAAAAATTAAATAGTAGGGTCGTCAATGTTTGACTACGGTGTTATTTTTTCGAAAACCGGGGTTAGCGAAGAATCCGACCACCAGTATACATTAAAACTTTCAAAAGAAGGCGGTCATGCATTACGGAAGATTGAAAAAAACTTTCAGTAGGTCTAGGATCATCGAGGGATGATACAGACCAAGTGTGATGACATATTGGAGTAAAGCATAGAATAGTAGGATCGTCAATTTTTGACTACAGTGATATTTTTTCGAAAACCGGGGTTAGCGAAGAATCCGACCACCAGTATACATGAAAACTCTCAAAATAAGGTAGTCGAGCATTACGGAAGATTAAAAAAACTTTCAATAGGTCTAGGATCATCGAGGGATAATACAGACCAAATTTGGTGACAGATTGGAGAAAAAAATTAAATAATAGGGTCGTCAATTTTTGACTACGGTGTTATTTTTTCGAAAACCGGGGTTAGCGAAGAATCCGACCACCAATATTTATGAAAACTATCAAAAGAGCTCGGATTAATGAAAGATGCCAGATGTAGTGCATTACGTAAGCTTCAAAAACATAGAGGAACTCTCGGGAGATTCTCAGCGAACAGCGAGTTGATTAAAAAGCTAAAATATCTTTGAGATAGCGTTATCGTTAAACGTCTTTTTTTATTGATCCCACAGCGATACTTTTAATTAACATTCTTTCTCATACACCGGTTACCATCGTTAAGTGTGGGGTCTGCGGTATTTATATTTCTCTTCCATGACATTATCAATTTGGTGGGCATTCATATATATATATATATATATATATATATATATATATATATATATATGTATGTATGTATGTATGTATGCTCCCCACCCATGTATATATATATATATATATATATGCTACCCACCCATGTATATATATATATATATATATATATATATATATATATATGAGAGAGTGAGTCAAAAAGTAATGCCATTTTCTTTATTTCGTGTGAATTATTTTTATAAAGCTGAGACCCTAACGAGGCCCAGAACAAGAATCTGACGAGTAAGACCCAACTTGCCAATCGACAATGTCCTCTTTCTGTATGGCAATGCCCAATCACACACAAGCATCAGAACAAGGAAGACAATCACCTCATTCCGGTGTACAAATTTACCGCATTCTCCATACTCACCAAATTTAGCGCCTTCAAACTATCAGCTCTTCGGCTACATGATAGAGGGTTTGAGAGGCAAACATTATTCCAGTGATGAGGAAGTGAAATCTATAGTGAAGAAGTGGCTCAAAGAACAGTCAACATAATTTCACGGGACAGAGATACATGCTCTCATTCGAAGGTGGAACATTGCTATTGAGATAAACGGTGAGTTTATGGAGAAGTAGGGATGTGATCCACAGAAGACCAGCTTCATTTTGATGTATGATACATGTCCCTGTGTTAGTAATTATACCTGTCCTAAACAAAATGACATTACTTTTTTACTCGCCCTAGTCTATATCAATGCTCGTTTTGTTTACAAACATTTTCTTTCTTTGCTGTTTGGGTTTTAATTATTTTTAGTAATTGATTTTTTTGTGTGAAATAGATCCCTAATTAGGACTGAGCCTATTTTAGTAGTGACCACCCTAAGCGGAATTTAGCAGGTTTGAATTCAGAATTTACCTGATCGACAGTGGACCAGCTTCATTTTGATATATGATACATGTTCCTGTTTTGGTAATACCTGTCCTAAACAAAATGGCATTACTTTTTTACTAACCCTCGTATATTAGGGTAGGTCGAATTTTCATTTTTTTTTTGTTAAATATCAAATTACATGTAACACCGAAAGTTGTGTATTGGTCTATTAAGCACTGATACCAAAAAATTACATCTTTAACTTGTACCAATATTTGAGGAAATAGCATCAAAGATCGTAGACAAAAAATGCAATAAAATATACTTGGTTTCGCAAACTTTGGCCCAAAAATTGATCGGTAAATTCTTACAATTTCAATATCTAAATCAGGTAATGTTGTCATTTTATTCTATCAAAACATCAATATGATGTCGGGGAAAAAAATGAAAACTACTCACCTGCAATCTTCTGAGGGGAGAAAGCAGGAATAAAAATTGCGTAGTAATTTATACATGTGGTTGGTGTCTACTTTCCTTTTGATTGGTCGAATTGGTAAATAAATACCTTGTCACCACTCACGAAGGAGGGACTTTTTTTCTGGACTAATTCTACTAGACCTAAGGTTACGATTCCTTTTACACAATTGCAAGGTCGCAACAAGGCTTGTTGCAAGCTTTTTCCCCGTTTAAACTTGACCAGGAGGTCTTTATTTGTATCCTCACCCAAGTGAACTGGCAATTCGCCAAAATGAAGCGTCGAGTAAATTCTTTCCACTAAGACCAGCAGCAGTTCCTGTGTTGGCAATTATACCAGTCCCAAAGAGGACCATATTACATTTAGGCACCCCTTTTTGATTTCGATTAAGAAAGGGCGTGTCTTTCATTTACACCGTCAATATCCAGTTGTTTGTTAGGGGTTAGGGTTAGGGGTTAGTTTTACAATTTTTAAAAATCTAAAAATCGTCTATTAATACAACCGGATATTGACGGTGCAAATGAAAAACATGTCCTTTCTTTTTCTCTGAATGTTTGAGATGAGGCTTGAAGATTAGTATTATCTACGTTATTCGGACTATTGTCCCCATCTTCATTGTTATTTGTACAACGTTTCGGCCGATATGCCCTCCGGCCTTCTTCAGGTGTTTCTTGTCGGACTCGGGAACCTACTTTTGGAACTCGGGAACTTTCTTGTTAGGTTCAAAGTTCCGTGATGGCTCCTGAATACAAGAAAGTTCCCGAGTTCGAAAAGAAGGTTCCTGAGTCCTAGAAGGTTCCTGAGTCCGACAAGAAACACCTGAAGAAGGCCGGAGGGCATATCGGCCAAAACGTTGTACAAATAACAATGAAGATGGGGACAATAGTCCGAATAACGCAGATAATACTAATGTCCTTTCTTAATCGAGATGAAAAAGGGGTGCCTAAAAGTAATATGCCCCCCCCCCAAAAAAAAAGTGGCATTAGTTTTTGACTCTCCTTCGTATTAATCGCAAACGGAATTTTATCCCCACCGCCGTCTTATCTATACAATAGTAATTTCTCCCTTAAAGATTTTTTTTCTAAATTCTGATGTATTGCAGTTCTAAACTCGTCGCCATTACCACTACTACTACTACTACTACTACTGCTGCTGCTGCTGCTACCACTGCTACTACTACTCTCTCTCACTACCTCTCTTTCTCTCTCCCTTTTTCTGCCTTTATAATAATAATGGTAGAATTAATGATAAATGGCAGGTCTAACACCATCACCAGTACGAATCTAGTACACGTTCTCTTTTCAGCTCTTTAAAAAATATAATTAATGGGAATTCTAACAGCATCCATACCCCTCCCCCTCATCCTCCTCCTCATCCTCCCCCTTCTTCCAAATACAACTACTACTACTACTACTACTACTAACACCTTCATGGCAACCTTCCCGATGACTCCAGTGTAGTCACAACCCTTCCATTGAACTGAATCGTGTTCCTTAATTGTACGAACGTTATCATCTTGCAACACCTTCTGGTTAAAAATCAGACCGTCCAAATCGTTCATGATGAAATGCAAAAATGTAAATCCTAATTATCTCGTGTTGTTTATCCGTCGAATTCTTATTTCTTACTAGAGACCAGAGGAGACTTGCTGTCCCCCAGACTCCAGTGGGAGACCTCCAGTGGGAGACCTCCAGTGGTGTGGGAAAAAGTCGCCGTTAATCTCAATAGCAATATTCCATCATCGAATGAGAGCATGTATCCCTGTCCCGTGAAATTCGGTTGACTGTTCTTTGAGCCACTTCTTCACTACAGATTTTAACCTCCTCGTCACTGGAATAATGTCTGCATCTCTTCGGTCCCATAGAACATCCGCCTAGGAACCATAAGGTTCCGGGTTCGATGCCGACCCTCGCTAACTAATCGCATGAGTAGTGTCTATCCCATTCTCGCTAGCACTAGACTAAGGAGATTTTTATGCAACGAAGGTGGAGCGCCACACCTACCGTCAGCTCTCCGCTTTATCCCACAGAAGCTGGGCTACTCATTTGCTGGCTGAGCGAGGACCGGTATCGAACCCGGAAACTTAGGGTCCCTAGGCGGATGCTCTACTGATTTAGGTATACCCGATGCAAAACACTTGCCGAACAGGCACACAACAAAGCAAAGGCAAAAATTCGACAGTGTCACCCCTGTTACATAATTCATAGATAGCTTATGAATTATGTACGTACTGTAGATGGATATTTTTGAACCAGAGTTCGTTAGATTCAAAATAACGGGAGTTGAGTGGAAAATTACCTCGAGCGTTATTGACAGGTATTGACCTTGGCTTTACCCTTCGAGAAATGCGCCAGTAGGGCGTGAGACAGTTTTTAGATCAGTTGCGACCAGAAATTCAGAGTGAGCGGACGCGAAAGTTTGTCTCACTGGTCTGTTGCTCCTCACCGCGCGGTTGAATCCTGGGCTGGGGTTGTTGTTAATAAAAGCTTAAAAGAAAAACAATAAAGTCTTGATGACCAGCCCATCAAGAAGTAGAATCAACTCGGAGAAACAACATACAGAATCCGCCCTGAGAAAATGGCCGACGAACTAGCAGCAGGAACAGGTAGAGAGATAAAACTAGTAAGAATCCTCATCATCTCTCATACTCTGTCTCTGTCTCTGTCTCTCTCCGCCTGTCTGTCTGTCTCTGGTAATTATATACCAGAGATGAACGATGTGTTAAACTCGTATACAACAACCACGGCGAAGATACAGCGTATTTCACCGATACGCTTGGGTACTAATGTAAGCATAGTCTCCGACGGCAATGTATTGGCTTACGAATCAGACAGCCAAATCACGAAACATCTGAGTACGGCAAGCCCTAGCACCTATATGATTGGAGGCAGAACGACTGTTGCAGGAAAGGGATTACCGTGGATGAAGAAAGACTATTACAGGAAAGGGATTACCGTGGATGAAGAAAGACTGTTACAGGAAAGGGATTACCGTGGAGGTAGAAAGGCTGTTGCAGGAAAGGGATTACCGTGGAGGCAGAAATACTTACAGGAAAGGGATTACAGTGGAGGCAGAAAGGCTGTTGCAGGAAAGGGATTACCGTGGAGGCAGAAATACTTACAGGAAAGGGATTACCGTGGAGGCAGAAAGACAGTTGCAGGAAAGGGATTACCATGGAGGCAGAGAGACTTACAGGAAAGGGATTACCGTGGAGGCAGAAAAACTATTACAGGAAAGGGATTACCGTGGAGACAGAAAGACTGTTGCAGGAAAGGGATTACCGTGGAGGCAGAAATACTGTTGCAGGAAAGGGATTACCGTGGAGGCAGAAAGACTGTTGCAA
The DNA here is from genome assembly GCA_023376005.1 of Doryteuthis pealeii. Lineage (NCBI taxonomy): Eukaryota > Metazoa > Mollusca > Cephalopoda > Myopsida > Loliginidae > Doryteuthis > Doryteuthis pealeii. The sequence goes on along the minus strand of CM042164.1, from coordinate 8,985,500 downwards.
GAAAGAAAGGATTACCGTGGAGGCAGAGAGACTTACAGAAAAAGGGATTACCGTGGAGGCAGAAAGACTGTTGTAGGAAAGGGATTACCGAGGAGGCAGAGAGACTTACAGAAAAAAGGATTACCCTGGAGGTAGAAAGACTGTTGCAGGAAAGGGAATACCGTGGAGGCAGAAAGACTGTTGCAGGAAAGGGATTACCGTGGAGGCAGAAAGACTGTTGCAGGAAAGGGATTACCGTGGAGGCAGAAATACTGTTGCAGGAAAGGGATTACCGTGAGGCAGAAAGACTGTTGCAGGAAAGGGATTACCGAGGAAGCAGAGAGACTTACAGAAAAAGGGATTACTCTGGAGGCAGAAAGACTGTTGCGGGAAAGGATTACCGTGGAGGCAGAAAGACTATTGCAGGAAAGTGATTACCATGGAGGCAGAAAGACTGTTGCAGGAAAGGGATTACCGTGGAGGCAGAGAGGCTTACAGGAAAGGGATTACCGTGGAGGCAGAAACACTGTTGCAGGAAAGGGATTACCGTGGAGGCAGAAAGACTATTGCAGGAAAAAGGGATTACCGTGGAGGCAGAAAGATTAACAGGAAAGGGATTAGCGTCGAGGCAGAAATACTTACAGGAAAGGGATTACCGTGGAGGTAGAAAGACTGTTACAGAAAAGGGATTACCGTGGAGCCCGATAGACTTACAGGAAAGGGATTACTGTGGAGGCAGAGAGACTTACAGAAAAAGGGATTACCCTGGAGGTAGAAAGACTGTTGCAGGCAAGGGAATACCGTGGAGGCAGAACGACTGTTGCAGGAAAGGGATTACCCTGGTGGCAGAGAGACTGTTGCAGGAAAGGGAATACCGTGGAGGCAGAAAGACTATTGCAGGATATGGATTACCGTGGAGACAGAAAGACTGTTGCAGGAAAGGGATTCCCGTGGAGGCAGAAAGACTTTTGCAGGAAAGGGATTACCGTGGAGGCAGAAAGACTTTTGCAGGAAAGGGACCGTGGAGGCAGAAGACTTTTGCAGGAAAGGGATTCCCGTGGAGGCAGAAAGACGTGTTGCAGCAAAAGGGATTACCGTGGAGGCAGAAAGACTGCTACAGGATAGGGATTACCGTGGTGGAAGAAAGACTTGCAAGAAAGGGATTACTGTGGAGGCAGAAAGACTGTTGCAGGAAAGGGATTACCCTGGAGGCAGAAAGACTGTTGCAGGAAAGGGATGACCCTGGGGCAGAACGACTGTTGCAGGAAAGGGATTACCCTGGTTGATTACAAAGACTCAATTCCAAAAGCATTTACACTAGTGTTGTTTTTTTTTCTTTCTTTTTTTTTTTTCATTTGTTTTTTTTTTTTTGTTCTCTTTCTGAAAAAATTAGTTCAGACAGAACTAACGCTCAGGTCGAACCAATCAAACTTTTTCGCGAAGAGCTTTCTCTTGTCGTCACGTTTGGAATATCTACGCGTACTTAAGCTCGTCGGGCGGCTCTTTTGAAATAAGAGTTTGGTGGGTAAAACAGCTGTTGGGAGCTGTCTGCCTAACTCCGTGACATGTGTGGCGATTGGCGAAGCCCTTAGTCCGTAACACAGTAAAAAACACTTAAACGTTGATGCCAGTAAATATTAGGCATATATTACGAAGAAATGCGGATGGCGTGTTGGGTACCGTCAAAGACACAGGAAGGGCTGTAAGCAACGATTTGGCAATAAATTTGCACACAGATATTTGTGTGCGAGCCAATTCTGGCAAAAGGCCAAAATACTGAGCATCACTCAGTGAGAGTAAGATTCATTCGAGTATCAAGTCTGCAAGACTGGCTTGATGATAATCGCTCTACCGCAGGCTACGGGCGTAATTGTGCGTAAATTACTAGTATTAGATAGGAATAGTTGATCCTATATAACTGTGCAAATTATTTGTTTTAAGATTAGTTACTTGAAGATATCGTAGCGAGACAAAATTAATTGTGCGTAAATTACTAGTATTAGATAGGAATAGTTTATCCTATATAACTGTGCAAATTAATTGTTTTAAGAATAGTTACTTTAAGATATCGTAGCAAGACAAAATTGATTGTGAGTCAATTTCTAGTATTAGATAGGAATAGTTGATCCTATATAACTGTGCAAATTTTTTGTTTTAAGAATAGTTACTTGAAAATACTGTAGCGAGACAAAATTAATTGTGCGTAAATTACTAGTATTAGATAGGAATAGTTTATCCTATATAACTGTGCAAATTATTTGCTTTAAGAATAGTTACTTGAAAATATTGTAGCGAGTCAAAATCAATTGTGAGTCAATTACAAGTATTAGATAGGTATAGTTGATCCTATATAACTGTGCAAATTATTTGTTTTAAGAATAGTTACTTGAAGATATTGTAGCGAGACAAAATTAATTGTGCGTAAATTACTAGTATTAGATAGGTATAGTTGATCCTATATAACTGTGCAAATTATTTGTTTTAAGAATAGTTACTTTAAGATATTGTAGCGAGACAAAATTAATTGTGCGTAACTTACTAGTATTAGATAGGAATAGTTTATCCTATATAACTGTGCAAATTATTTGCTTTAAGAATAGTTACTTGAAAATATTGTAGCGAGTCAAAATCAATTGCGAGTCAATTACAAGTATTAGATAGGTATAGTTGATCCTATATAACTGTGCAAATTATTTGTTTTAAGAATAGTTACTTGAAGATATTGTAGCGAGACAAAATTAATTGTGAGTCAGTTACTAGTATTAGATAGGAATAGTTGATCCTATATAACTGTGCAAATTATTTGTTTTAAGATTAGTTACTTGAAGATATCATAGCGAGACAAAATTAGTTGTGCGTCAATTACTAGTATTAGATAGGAATAGTTGATCCTATATAACTGTGCAAATTATTTGTTTTATGAATAGATACTTTAAGATATCGGAGCGAGACAAAATTAATTGTGCGTAAATTACTAGTATTAGATAGGAATAGTTTATCCTATATAACTGTGCAAATTATTTGCTTTAAGAATAGTTACTTGAAAATATTGTAGCGAGTCAAAATCAATTGTGAGTCAATTACAAGTATTAGATAGGTATAGTTGATCCTATATAACTGTGCAAATTATTTGTTTTAAGAATAGTTACTTTAAGATATTGTAGCAAGAGAAACTTAATTGTGCATCAATCACTAGTATTAGATACGTATAGTTGATCCTATATAACTGTGCAAATTATTAACAAAATTAATTGACTTTCCTTGGATTGTGGCCATTTGGCATATGGCATAAATTTGAACACAGATATTTGTGTGCGAACCAATTCTGGCACAAGGCCAAAATACTGAGCATCACTCATTGAGTGAGATTCACTCAAGTATCACGTCTGCAAGATTGGCCTGATAATAATCGCTCTACCACAGGCAACGGGCGTAATTGTGCGTAACATACAAGCATTAGTTAGGTATAGTTGATCCTATATAACAGTGCAAATTATTTTTAAGAATAGTTACTTGAAGATATTGGAGAGAGACAAGATTTATTGTCTTCCCTTAGATTGTCATGTGAGAATTCAGCCCCTTAAAACTGTTTATTTTGTCTCCCTTTTGAAGGAATAGGACCTATTCTTTCAGTAGGCAGTGGTGGTATCAGAGCTACTGTATGGCTGCACCACTTGGATCTTGACGAGGCGGGGGAAAGCTCTGAATTCAAACCTGTTAAACCCCGCTTATGAAATTGACCTTGTGTCGCATCCTGCTCGTGTGGAGGGGTTTGGTAAATATATCGGGGGTCTTCAGGGTGGTCCAAAGTCGGTATCAGCCAATCAGCGAGGGAGTCTATCACTAGCGCTAGACCGAGGAGATTGTTTTTGCGTCTGAGGTGGAGCGCCACACCTACCGTCAGCTTCTTACTTTACCGCACAAATCCCTGTGCTACTCATACGCTGAGTTGGCGAGGGCCGGTATCCAACTAGGAACCTTGTGGTTTCTAGCCGAACGCTCTGCCGACTGAGGATAAATATATATGTGATAAAAAAGGTTGGTGCTTGTCATAAAGGCAATAGGGTTGGGCGAATCATATAAATCCTTGGGCTTGACGTAACCAGCTCTCGTATTGGAAGTTAGCTTGTCGAGCTCCGTTTTCTAAAACGCTACCCGATCCTCCCAAAGAAATCCAGACAGCTAAAAACTATTACATCTACTTCTACTAAAAGTAAATAAAAAAAGAACGAAATAGAAAATTAAATGAAAAGTACGTATCGCCCAAATCAGTAGGTTAACGTCCTGACATTCAAGGATACCAGGCATGAGGCCAAATCTCGTTGAAGGCTACTCATCCTCTTTTCATGAGGCTGATTCAATTGGCTTGATAGCTGCTCACTTTTAACCGAGGTGGTGACTGGGTGAGAGGTGTCTCTTACCCAGGGCACTTTAACTTGAGGAGGAAATAAAAATATCTCATGAGAAAAAAAGAATTTTATTACTAAAAACCACAAATGACACAAGGCAAGTTATCCTCCAGCATCCCAAGTTGGTTCCAGACTCAAGACATCAAAGAAAGCCAACATCCACTCAACATCAGATCCAACAGCCAGTTCAACTGAAACTCTCACCACCCCACTGCATCTGATAAATCCAACCTATTAGACTCGGTGAATTTATCGGCTGTTTTTGCTTAAGTGGTCACCCAATTAAATATTGAACATGCTCAATGTTGCTTAACTTTGGTGATCTTGCGGGAATCGGTGGTGAGTGTCGTTTGGTTGTTTTGTTTTATGACATATCGACATTTTTTGGGTCATTTAATGCCGAATTAAGTTATTTTTATAAACAAAGGACTCAGGTTGTTTACAATACCTGCTGTTGCCTAAGTGGTCACCCAATTAAGTATTGAACAGGCTCAACGCTGCTTAACTTTAGTGATCTTGCGGGAATCGGTGGTGAGTGTCGGTTGGTTGTTTTGTTTTATGACATATCGACATTTTTTGGGTCATTTAATGCCGAATTAAGTCATTTTTATAAACAAAGGACTCAGGTTGTTTACAATACCTGCTGTTGCCTAAGTGGTCCCAATTAAGTATTGAACAGGCTCAACGCTGCTTAACTTTGGTGATCTTGCGGGAATCGGTGGTGAGTGTCGGTTGGTTGTTTTGTTTTATGACATATCGACATTTTTGGGTCATTTAATGCCGAATTAAGTCATTTTTATAAACAAAGGACTCAGGTTGTTTACAATACCTGCTGTTGCCTAAGTGGTCACCCAATTAAGTATTGAACAGGCTCAACGCTGCTTAACTTTGGTGATCTTGCGGGAATCGGTGGTGAGTGTTGTTTGGTTGTCTTGTTAAACGGCATATCAAACCTTTTCGGGTCATACACTACCGAATAAAATTATTTTTCATTAACAAAGGACTCACGTTGCTTAGCTGTTGTTGTTTAAGTACTAAACAAGTTCATCGCTGCTTAAGTGGTCACCCAATTAAATAATAAACAGGTGCATCGTTGCTTAACTTTGGTGATCTTGCGGGAAACGGTGGGGAATTTTAGTTGTATTGTTATACGGCATATCAAATCTGACCATGTCATCTAATGCCGAATCAAGTCATTTCGATAAACAAATGTTGTTTACAGTACTTAATGTTGCTTAAGTGGTCACCCAATTAAATATTGAACAGGCGTATCGTTGCTTAACTTTGGTGATCTTGCTGGAAACGGTTGTAAATATTAGTTTTACGGCATATAAAATCTGACCATGTCATTCAATGCTAAATCAAAACATTTCGATAAACAAATAACCCAGGTTGTCTACAGTACTTACTGTTGCTTAAGTGGTCACCCAATTAAATATTGAACAGGCGCATCGTTGCTTAACTTTGGTGATCTTGCGGGAAACGGTGGTGAATTTTAGTTGTATTGTTTTACGGCGTATCAAAACTGACCATTTTATTTAATGCCGAATCAAGTCATTTCGATAAACAAATGTTGTTTACAGTACTTAATGTTGCTTTAGTGGTCACCCAATTAAATACTAAACGCATCGTTGCTTAACTTCGGTGATTTTGCGGAAAACGGTGGTGAATTTTAGTTGTATTGTTATACGGCATATGAAATCTGACCATGTTATTTAATGCCGAATCAAGTCATTTTGATAAACAAAGAACCCAGGTTGTTTACAGTACTTACTGTTGCTTAAGTGGTCACCCAATTAAATATTGAACAGGCGCATCGTTGCTTAACTTTGGTGATCTTGCGGTAAACGATGGTGAATTTTAGTTGTATTGTTATACGTCATATGAAATCTGACCATGTTATTTAATGCCGAATCAAGTCATTTTGATAAACAAAGAACCCAGGTTGTTTACAGTACTTACTGTTGCTTAAGTGGTCACCCAATTAAATATTGAACAGGCGCATCGTTGCTTAACTTTGGTGATTTTGCGGGAAACGGTGGTGAATATAAGTTGTATTGTTTTACGGCATATCAAACCTGACCATGTTATTTAATGCCGAATTAGTTGTATTGTTTTACCTACTGTTTCTTAATAGGTCACCCAGTAAAGTATTGAATAGGCTTATCGCTGCTTAACTTCAGTGGTCTAGCAGGAACTTTAAGAGTGGCTTGACCGTCATCTGTAGAACATTTGCGGGTTCGTATCTCGGCTTGAAATTATAGAATTCGATTCGTACCGATTTGATTGATCAAGAGGCTAGAGAACCTCGTTCAATGCATATTCATATTTACAGTTTTTGTGTTATTGCTCCTTAAAATTTTTTTTTACTGCTTGCTTGCCAAAACAATTCATTTAATGGTAATTTATGAGGAAGACCGACCCGGTCTCTTGCCTCAAAAATTGCTACCCGGTGACTGTTAAAATAATGACCCCAGCTACGTCGTCGCGGCGGTGTTACTTGAAAGAAAACAACCAACTTAGGGCGTTAAATGTATCTTGGGGGGCTTCTTTTTGTCGTAATTCTTATCTATTTATCGAAATTTGTCGTAATTCTTGTTTATTCATCGTAATTCGTCGTAATTCTTGTTTATTTATCGTAGTTTTGAATAGACTGAGATAGATAGATAGATAGATAAATAGATAGATAAACAAATGAAATAATATAGATAGATATGAACAAATGGAGATAGATAGATAAATAGATATTTTCGACAAATAAATCTATTGGGAGGTTGTTTTCTTTCAAGTAACACCGCCGCGACAACGTAGCTGGGGTCGTTATTTTAACAGTCACCGGGTAGCAATTTTTGAGGCAGGAAACCGGGACGGTCTTCCCCATAAATTACTCAATTTATATATACGAGGGTGAGTTAAATAGTAATGCCATTTACTTTATGTCATTAATTTTAAAAAATAAAATTAAGGCCTACATTGAGACCCTAATGAGGCTCAGAGCAAGAACCCGACGAGTAAGACCCAACTTACCAATCGACAATGTCCTCCTCTGCATGACAATACTTGACCACACACAAGCATATGGACAACGGAAAACATCGCCTCATTCGGGTGGACAACTTTACCGCGTCCTCCGTACTCACCAGATTTAGCGCCTTCAGACTATCATCACTTGAAAGGAGGTTTGAGAGGCAAACATTATTCCAGTGACGAGAAAGTTAAATCTGTAGTGAAGAAGTGGCTCAAAGAACAGTCAACGGAATTTTACAGGGCAGAGATACATACTCTCATTCGAAGGTGGAATATTACTATTGAGAGAAACGGTGATTATGAGGAGAAGTAGAGATGTGATCTACAAAGGACCAGCTTTATTTTGATATATATGTTCCTGTGTTCGTAGTTATACCTGTCCTAAACCCTCGTATATATATATATATATATATATATATATATATATATATATATATAAGTTAAAAGAAAGGAAATGAATCCGACAGTATGAGTATGAAAAGGTGGAATGGAAACATCACAGAGTGCTGTTAAACAGAAAAAAATTTATAATATAATCATAGCTGATATTGATCAATATTTCGATTTTATAAAAATCATCATCAGAGCTCATTTACTCCGTGGTGTTTGTGATCGGAGATAAATGTCAAATCCGTTCAAAAACAAAAAACCTTAATTTTGCAAAAAAAGAACGAAAGTTGTTATATATAATATATATATATATATATATATATATATATATATATATATAGTCATTCACAGACACCGTGTTTCGACGTATCCCGTCTCTTCAGTGTGGCTAGATATTTGCAGGCTAGTTCCAGCCGGGTTGGAAACCCGATCCGTAATCAGGCTTCTTAACCACTCTGCAATTGTCATCTACAGACTGAGAAGAGGAGATTAACTGATTAATACACACATCTGTATAGAGAGAGTGCTCCATCTGTTGTATAGGAGAGCGTATATATATATATATATATATATATATGTGTGTGTGTGTGTGTGTGTGTGTGTGTGTGTGTTTTAACGCGAATGTTAGAAAATTCCAACTGCAGTTTCTTGCCGGAGCAATTCTTCAGGGAATAATCACTTCTTCCAGTCATCTACTCTTATTAATATCCCGGATGTATCCATTCTCAAGTACGTGGGTGTA
>CM042164.1:8966953-8971953 GCA_023376005.1 Doryteuthis pealeii | reverse complement strand
CAGGCTATGTAGTCCCCCTACAAAAAAAAAAACACTTTTGGACACTACACATACACATAATCAAATTAAAATTTAATAGTGGAATCTCTTTTTTTTTAAATGAATACTTTTTACTTTTTAACTAATATTAGTATTGTTTTGTTTTTTAATTATAAAACTTTAAACAAAAGATACGTTTTTATATTAAAATACTTTTTATTTAATCAGAAGAGAAATACAGATATGTTTATTTAAATAAAAATAGTTTATATTTACAAACTTTTTTTAAATGTTTATTTAAATAAAAGGATGTTGTTCAGAAATGGTATTACACAATTTATAAAATTTATTTTCCATGGAAAAACGTGGATTCCTATCTGAAATAATATTGTTATAATATAACAATATTAGTTTATTGTTAGTGGAAAATTAATTTTTTAACATATGCTAGCAACAACAACAACAACATGAAATAACTATTTTTTTATTAACTGTCCGTATATTATATATACTAGCAAATATATGCACCATCCGGGTGCAAGTATTTAAGTTTTAATATAATAAAATATCATATTAAATTAGAAAGGCTAATGAAACTGATAAGAATGAAGATTAAAATATTTGGAACAGAGGGGGTATGATTGAATAATAGAACAACTTTGAAACTAACTCTTCCATCATTTTCCATTACTCCCCTCTTTCATTGGTAAATTTTACTAATTTAACTATTTAGTTAAAATAGGAAGTAAAGAATAAAATTACAGTTATTTCTTCTTGTTAATGGATTTCTCCCCGAGATTGTTGCTCATATTCAATAAGATAAAACCCAAAAAATATAAATCAATAATACTAAGCATATATTTATTAAAATCAAATTTTTAAGATCAATATGCAAATTAGCCTTCCCATTCACACTGTAAACCGCTATTTTATTGTATATATAAATGTAATTGCATGTTTTGAGTATGTAGATATGATCCAGTCTTAATGATGTAAAACAATTTTATTAATAATTGAGGTTTAAATAAAAATAAAATCACAGAGAATGTTATGTAACAACAAAGAATTGTGTCTTGTATAGTAATATAGTTTCGGTACAGACAGAAAAACACACAATCTCCATATATATAAGATTGTATGTTTATATGTTTATTTAATATTATATAAGTAAGTAAGTCGACGGGGCGGCCTAAAGTCGGTATCAGCCAGTCAGCGAGGGAGTCTATCCCCTTTTCAATAGCGCTAGACCAAGGAGATTGTTTTTTAGCATCTGAGGTGGAGCGCCACACCTACCATCAGCTCCTTACTTTACCGCACAGATCCCTGTGCTACTCATACGCTGAGTTGGCGGGGACCGGTATCGAACTAGGAACCTTGTGGTTTCTAGCCGAACGCTCTACCGACTGAGCTAAGTTTCCGTCCTCTGAATTGATCCCAACCATCGCATACGCAAGGATGCCAACAACAGCATTTCATGTAAACATTTAAAGAATATGTGACTTGATAGTTGATCGAAACTGGGAATTCCACTGTAAGATTCAAAGTTAATAATTGAACAACAGCTCCGACACGTTGTGAGACAAAACATTTAATAGGTGTACAGCCCATGGTAACGATAAGATACATAAAGTACATAGATACATAAGATACAAATAAGATATAAGAGTAGAGATAAAAGGACACATTCATGAATGGTAAATACAAGATACAATATTTAGGTATAAACGAGATACCTAAATGTACATAAAATATAAATGTTACAGACATGGAACTAAAGGATAGTCCATGCTGTATAAAAGACTTACAGTAATGTAAGGGGGGGGGGCAAAGCCCCAACGAGAAGGGGGTAGACATAAGTCTAACCCATGTGCTCGTTCAGAGGCAGTAAGGAAAGAGAGAGAGGAGCATTTGAGTCAGCCGCTTATATACCACAGGTCCCCTGGTGGCCACAAACGGCAACACAGTGGGAAGATAACTCTTCCATGCAAAGGGAAGATAATCCCCTACACCACCATCACTTACCGTATTTGATGGCATATAAAAAGTCGTCGGGCGAGGGAGTCTATCCCCTTTTCACTAGTGCTAGACCAAGGAGATTATTTTAGCGTCTGAGGTGGAGCGCCACACCTACCATCAGCTCCTTACTTTACCGCACAGATCCCTGTGCTACTCGTACGCTGAGTTGGCGAGGGGTGGTATCGAACTAGGAAACTTGTGGTTTCTAGCCGAACGCTCTACCGACTGAGCTAACCCGGCCCTAAACACAAATAAGAAACACAAGGCGCGGGCATATAAGACGCGGAGTGCGTCTTATATGCCCGCGTATATACGTTATTTTTGTTTGTAATTTCAAACATGTATTTTTGAAATGGAGCATGTGCTGTTGCGCAAGCAGCAGATTTCAGCAGGTCAGATTCAGGGAAAAAAAGTTTTTAGTGTATCTAAGCATATATTGTTGAAAACAAAACTGTTTGCATTTCACATAGCGCTAATATCCTTGGGAAAGGTATGAATCCTACTCTCCCTCCAGCTATGGATAAATACTAGGGCAGACTGGGCTCTTTAACCTTGGTTAGGCAACCTGTCTAGGAGAAGGAAAACTCTGAATTCAAACCTGTTAAACTCCGCTTAAGAAATTGACCTTGTGTCGCATCCTGCTCGTGCGGAGGGGTTGGTATATATATATATATATTGTTGAAAACAGTCTACCATATGCTCCTGTTAACCTCGATTATAACAATACCAGCAATAAAATAAGGATGCATGGAGTTTAGGGTAGGTAAAAGTACTGAGCGTAAGTTGCTGGGTTAGTGAGCCTCATAGAGAAGATTAGCCTAGGCCTACGGGAGGTCTCAAACTTCACCTACGATGTATAAGACGCAGGGCAATTTTTTAGCCAAAGTTTTGGGAAAAGAGTGCGTCCTATATGCCGTCAAATACGGTGATTACATAAAGAGGAGTCGGAGGTGTCTTATATAGAGGAATCTGAGTCGGAGGTGCCAAGTAGAGAGGAGTTGGAGTCAAAGGTTTTGAGGTTCGACTCCACAGCTCTGATATTAGGAATATTGGGAGTTCTTTCTTACTATTTCTTAATTTTCCCAGGATTCTTTCATTCTTTCTTTCTTTCTTTCTTTCTTTCTTTCTTACTTCTCATTTCTTCATTGTTATTTCTTTCTTTCTTTCCTTCTTTCTTCCTATTTCTTTCTTTCTTTCTTTCTTTCTTCCTTTATTTCTTTTTTCCTATGTCATTCTTTCTATTTCTTTCTTTCTTTCTTTTTTCCTATTTTTTCTTTCTTTCTTTCTTCCTTTCTTTCTTTTATCCTATTTCATTCTTTCTTTCTTTCTTTCTTTCTTCCTTTCTTCCTTATTTTCTTTCTTTCTTTCTTCCTTTCTTTTATCCTATTTCATTCTTTCTTTCTTTTTTTCTTTCTTCCTTTCTTCCTTATTTTCTTCTTTCTTTCTTTCTTTCTTTCCTTTCTTTCTTACTGTCTTTCTCTTTCTTCCTTTCTTTCTTTCCTTTCTTTCTTTCTTTCTGTCTTCCTTCTCATTTCTTTCTTTCTTTCTTTCTTTTCTTTCTTTCTTTCTATTTCTTTGCTTTCTTTCTTCCTTTCTTTCTTTCTTCCTTTTTTCTTTTTTCCTTTCTTTCTTTCTTTCTTTCTTCTTCCTTTCTTTCTTTCTTCCTTTCTTTCTTTCTTTCTGTCTTCCTTTTCATTTCTTTCTTTCTTTCTTTCTTTCTTTCTTTCTTCCTTTCCTTTCTTTCTTCCTTTTTCTTCCTTCTCATTTCTTTCTTTCTTTCTTACTTTCTTTCTTTCCTCTTTCATTCTTTCTTCCTTCCTATTCTTCTTTCTTTCTTCCTTCCATCCTTTCTTTCTTCCTTTCTTTCTTTCTTCCTATTTGATTCTTTCTTTGTTCCTATTTCTTTCTTTCTTTCTTTCTTTCTTTCTTTCTGTGCTCACCCACCTATCACTGAACCACTCACTTTCTTCTCTCTTCCTCTTCTTCTTCTTTCTTCTTCTTCTTCTTCTTCCCTTCTTCCTTCTTTCTTCTCTTGTTGTGTCTTCCTCTCTTCTCTTCTTTCCTTTCTTCCTTCTTTTCTTTTATCGTTCTACTCTCTTAATTCTTCTTGCTTCCTCGTTTCTTGTTCCTTCTTGTTCTCTTATCTTTGTTCTTTACTCTTTGTGTGTTCTTTGCTTTTCTCTTTATTGTGTTTTTTCTTGTTCTTTGTTCTTTCTCCTCTCTTTCTGCTTCTTTGTCCTTACTTTTTTCTTCTCCTTCTCTCTTGTCTTTCTTACTTTCTTTTCTCTTTCTCTCTTTCTTTTTCTTCTTCTTCCTTTATTATTTTATATTAGCTTATCCAGTCTTTCTTCTTTTTTCTTTCTTTTTCTTCCTTTCTTTCTTTCTTTCTTTCTTTCTTAAGTACTACCATCTTTCTTCCCTCCTTTTAACTTTCTTTTTATTTCTTCTTTCTTTTCTTTCCCCCTTTCCTTTCTTTCTTTCTCTTTCTTTCTTAGTACTCTGATAACCATACTTTCTTCCCTCTTTTCTTTCTTTTTTTCTTTCTTTCCTTCTTTCTTATGTACTACCATCCTTTCTTCCCTCTTTTAACTCTCTTTTCTTTCTTTCTTTCTTTCTTTCTTCCTTTCTTTCCTTCTTTCTTTCTTTCTTTCTTCCTTTCCTTTCTTTCTTTCTTCTTTCTCTTCTTACGTAGCTACAATCCTTTCTTCCCTCTTTTAATCTCTCTTTTCTTTCTTATCTTTCTTTCTTTCTTCTTCCTTCCTTTCTTTCTCCCTCTTTTCTTTCTTCCTTTCTTTCTTTCTTCCTTCTTTCTTCTTTCTTTCCTTCTTAAGTACTTACCATCTTTTCTCCCTCTTTTCCCTTCTTTTTTTTCTTTCTTCCTTTCTTTCTTTGCAGTACAGCACTTACATAAATTCATCTAACACCTTGCGAGCAGATGCTGCTTGACTATTTGTCGTCTATCATTCTTTCAGCGACGATCCATTCCGCTCTTTTGTGTTAGAAAC
>CM042164.1:8918248-8966853 GCA_023376005.1 Doryteuthis pealeii | reverse complement strand
GGGTGGGGAGAGAGATGATGGGCCTTGTACCACAACTAAGCTAAACTATAACAACTAGAAAATAAACACAAAGGAATTTTCCTGTAACTTTCATAGTCGCTTTAGAGATTGGTTATCTTCTAATATTAAAGAAAGCCTCCTTGAAAATTAGAAAAAAAAAGCAGTTTTGTTTAAATTAAGTATTTTTTTTTTTTCTTTTTTTTTTTGCATAATTAAATTCCTTTTAATTAATCTGTTTATATTAAATATGCTCAGGTTCTTTTTTTTTACATTCATTTAGCAGTTTAGTTTTAGCTTTACTTGAATCCTTTCACTGTGAATATATTACTTAAACAAAATGGATTCTCACGGCAATTTAACCTCGTAGTTTAATCTAATTTTGTTTTTTTTTTACCAATTAAATAGAAGAGAAACACCATTCACCAATTTTCTAATATAAAGAAAAAAATAAAAAGAATGACATAAATATGATTTTATTAACATTGCGACATGTTTATGGAAAAATCATTATGTTACTTATAAAACCTCATAAACTTTGAAATTCAAATCTTGAAAAAGAGAAAATAATGTGAATTATACTAGTACATTTTCAATTTCATGTGACTACAAGCTGGTATTTATATAATGGGTATCATAGGTTTTATTGAAATATTTTTGATACAGAAATATTCTCAGAAATTAAATTTCAATGTTAATATATATATATATATATATATATATATTATATAATAAATATATATATTATAAAAAGAAGGTCCGCAAAATGTATTATGTTTTCAGAAAAATTTTTTTAAGTTCTTTTTATCTTACATATGCGACACATGTTTCTGATGCTGTTGTCTCTCAGGCATTGAATTTAGTTTGGCAGAATATTTCCGATATTGTGATAGGTTGTGTTGTGTTTTGTAACTTTTTTTATTATAATGGTTGTGTAATAAGTGGTTGAAGTCGCTATGTTTATTTTTCAAATCCTTGCATGCGATTTTGCGTGCAAAATTGAGAAAAATTCTATTCTTCAGTATTGCTATGCAATTTTAATTAAGTTTTAAATTGATTTATGCTGATAATTTAAATGGAATAGCAAATACTGAATCAGAATGTGAGGGATGAGTACATGTGTTGGTTATCTTACTATTTTTTTCCCAATTTTTGGCTCGCAAGTCACACGCAAGTCACGGCGAAAATTGCATGCAAGGATGAAAAATACGTAGTGTTCAACCCGTTAGTACACAACCATTGATGAATAAAAAGTTTCCAAAAACGACACACAACCTATCAAATATTGACATACTTATTCTCGCCAAAATAATTAATTGAATGGCCTGAAGAAGGATCAATAGATCAGAAACATCGTGTTCGCATATGTAAGATAAGAGAATAAAAGAAATTTTCGCTGTAAAAACATAATACATTGCGGACTGCGAGAGAATATTGAATTTTCTCCTGTTGGAACCATAACAACATTTATATATGATATATAGTATATATATATATGAATATATTGATATTATAATGATATAGAGGTTATATAAGCACTAAGGGGAAAGAGATCTGTCTGTTCTATCATACCCCCGAAGGGTTGTGGGTAAAATAGTAGGAGCAGACAGGGGTTTTTTAGCCTTGTTTGGCAACCGTTCCTAGGGAAGGAAGTAAGTAACTTGATAATTTGTTAACCTGGAGATTTACTCCACTTTAAAAAAAAATGATCTTACTCATTGTGTGAAGAATGCTGAGAAAAGAATAGATAAGTATGTTAAAGGCAGGAAAGAAGAAATTCATGTGTGAGAGTGTATAATGAAGTTTATATATCAGATAGTATAATAGTGTAAATAAAGATAATCCCTTGCAAAAGAAAAAGTTCTTATAGTGAAAGGAAAGTCTTGTTGTGAAGCACATAGTGTGTTTTTCAAGCAATATTAATGAGTTATGAAAATAATTTACTTGGGAGAATCTTGCTTGTTAATTCTGCTCTGTGCCTATCCACCAGTGAATGTGGCGTGACTGTTAACTGTAGTTTAAACCTAATCAACTACCCTCTGATACATCAGTGGACTATGGGTGTCTCGAATTGATGCATATTGTGAGGATGGCTGTTTGACTGGCTGTATTTTCGAATGTCTTGCTACTGGGAAGGTTTGATACGTGCTTTTTGTCCACTACCAATTTAAAACTTGTTTTATCTATTTGCTTGGTGTTTTCGCACATGGTGGTTTAACAACTAGCTGTGGTGCTCCAAAACGGTGCCTCCAGTCTGTAATATTACTGTTCTAATGACTTGATTGCAAATAGTTTATTTTCGAGTTCTATTTTATTCTATTTTTGTAAAAAGCTAACGAAATAAGTGTGCGTGTCTGTGTATACATGGGTGTATGTAGCATCTGATGTGTGTTTAAATGTGCACACGGCACCACGCGCACATGTGGTGTGGTGTGTGGTGTGTGTGTGTGTGTGGTGTGTGTGTGGTGTGTGTGGTGTGTATATGAATTATAAAGCACCCTGTCTACAAATCTCATCATGAAATATGGTAAGAGTGTATATTCTGTTTGAATATAATGTTTTTCCCTTGTTGTGATGTATTGTAGTCAATCCCCAGAAAAGGCTGACTTCATTTCTTAGTAGTAATATTGATGTTTTGTATTATATAATATTTTTTCTTGTAGTATTTGATAACAGAAAGATTCTCGTGTCCGTGAAAGTTTCTTTGTCAAATACCCATTGCAAGTCTTCGTACTCGCATAGTTTTGGAGAGCTATACACCCTTTCAGCAAGGCCGCTTAGAATACGTCCGACTGCATCTCTGCAGAAGGAGTAAGATCACCTCCGAATGTGGGCCAGCTGTTGGTGCAATGGGCAACTCATGAGCGCTGTAAGGATGCAATCCTGGGTGGTTGAAACAGTCCATGACTGATGGCACACTCCACTTTGGCCTTATTTGGCTACAGGGACGGGTCAGGAGGCCTGCCATTCGATCAGTGTCAATTCCTTAGCATTTAATGATGATTTGTCCTGACTTATTACTGCTTATGACAAACCTCCAACCATTTTTATCATATATGTGCAGAGAGATGATGCTGGGGATCTTAGAGTCCTGTCTATGATGCTAAAATGCATCTAGTAGTGAGGGTTGGAATTCTGGGGTTCTGGGGATTGGAGTAACCCTTCATTACCATTACACCCAGGACGTTAAGAAAGCCAAGTATGAGTAAATGTTCTGAACCCGTTTGGTTATGTTTCATTGATGAAACACTCTTATAATTCTCAGTAGTAGTATGGTGTAATAAAATAGGTACTCTGACTAAGTGAAATAGTAATGTAATGTGTAATAAATATAGTGTATGTGTAAGTGAATGTAGTGTATGTTATAAATAGTATTGTATGTATATAATAGTAGTGTTATGGTATAATAATAGTAATGGTATAATAGTATGTATAATAGTAGAATAGATGGATTCATAGTTTACCAGATGTTAGTATGAATGAAACACAATATGCCCTCATGCTAAAAGATTTGAACTTGGGTCAAACCCGATTCCATTTTTTCTAATGACAATAAACGTTAACGTGCCTTATTTAGAAAGTAAAGATATATTTCAAATTAAACGTAGAATATTAGAACTCAGTGTATTCCTAATCGTGCTGATCATTGCACTCATCTAAACTTTAACTTTTTTGGCTGATCAGAGATTGGTGACCAATGACGCCATTATAATGTATGACAATAATGTAAATACAAAATATAAAATAAAACATAAAATTATATATTTGTTTGTTCCTTAAAGTCAGTGGAATTAATTGTGTTAATCATAGACAAAACATTTAAACTACTTTCATGAACAAATAAAATTCTCTGAATCACTGACGAACAGAACCTCGAGTGGAGAGATGTGTTGGCACCCTATAATATATAGGATAATTCTGATTACCTAAAGGTTTTAATTTTAGTATATATATAGTGAGTATTTATGGAGAAAATGCAGAACAAACATGGGAGGTTACAGTTGATGGATGGAAATTTATTAGTGGTAGTGTCGATGTTCAAACATTTCGGTTTTATAAAGAACCTTCTTCAGGACAATGAAACTAGTCAAGGAAGAAATAAAGGATTTAGTAGTTAAGAAAGAATGGTGGATGTTTTTGAATGTATTACTTCATAAAATATGGTAGAAAAGGTTTGTTACTGTTATACTGTTGATCTAATTTTCCTCATTTACTCCCATTATATATATAATATATATATATATATATATTATATTAATAGTAAATCATTTATATATATAATATATATATATAGTATGATATAATTTTATATGTACATTGAGATCATCACTTTCCTGATGAATGCTATAACCAAAATATTCAATATTCTTCCTTGTGTGAAGTTCACACAGTATTAGGTTGAGTATTGCAAAAGGCATTAAACAATTGAAACTCATAACCAATTAATGGAAGTGTATGGTGAGTTGTGCATAGATGTCAAAAACGTCCACAAGTGGTATGGAGATTTGCTATAAATGATGATTCAATGCTCCTTTCAATGACATGGCGGTGAACTGATATGACATGAGCATACAAAAATGCATTGATCAAAAATGGCGTTTTATGTAAGAAAAATAGGTACATTGACAACGCAACCAACCAAAACAACTTTGATGGTTATCAACACAAACATTTAAGTTTCTTTCTGTTTCTCTTTTCAAACTGCAATTTTCAATTATTTAAAATGGATTTTATGGACCGTATGACCCTTTTGGGATCTCGATTCATGAGGACATTTTTATCCAATTACACACCATCAAATCCGATTAATTGTTAACAGATGAATTTAGAGTTTGTTTTTTTTTATTATAAAACTAACCCTAACCCTAACCCCTAACCTTGCCCCTAACTTAATACTAAAAAACAAGTGGATTTTGACAGTGTAATGAAAAAAATGTCTTATGAATTGAGATGGCAAAAGGGGTGCTAAAGGTCATATGGTCCAAATTTTACACTCAAATATTTTCAAATAAAGTGTATTTCTTTTTCTTTCTCTCTTGTCTATTAATACCACTGTAACTACATACTTACCTTCATCTTTGGTATTTGGTGTGTCATCTTAAAGAAGGGGAAAGAATATATATACTATATATATATATATATATATATATTCATCAAAAGTTGCTAACGTTTTCAGAGTAGTAGCATTAGTAATTAATCCAAAAGGGGTTGATATATTTCGTAAAAATATAGAGCATTATAGTTGTAGAAAAAAAGTTTTTCTCTCTACCATCGTTTCGCTATCAAGGTACCCCTTCCTCAGGAGAACTAAAAAATTATAGGTAGCTACATTTATATATACTTGTCTAGTTTAGAATTATTTGTATTTCACTCTCTGTCTTTTAATTAGTATAACTTTAGTTTTTAAATCTAAACTGTTTCCCTTTAAAATTAAAGATTAGTGTTTTCCATATGCTTATATATATATATATATATATATATATATATATATATTATATATATATATATATATATATATTGGCCTGATTCCAAAATGGTATGATATGTTGAACATGGTCTCTAGGAGTTATGTTTGAAAAATGTAACACACTGACATTCACATTTATTATTATATAGAATATATATTTATTGATCAGCTGTGCACAGGTCTTCATTTGAATTTTTAAATTTAAACAGTTAAAGATTCAGTTCAATACTTTCTGATCATACCACATATCTATCTCAGTCTGGTCATATCTGTCCATCTGTTTATCTATCTATCTAATCTGTTTGTCGACTAATCTAGCTAGCTTATTCTTAACTTCTGAAATCTTTTTAGAAATTGTTTTAATGAGTAAGCTCATAAAATGATATTTTTTTAAATGATAAAAATAGGGCTATACTTTTTTATTACTGTATCAATCTGATTATTTGAATGTGGAAATATCTAATGTTTACCTGTTAAACAATTGCAAATATATAGAATGCAGATCTATTTTAAGATGCTTGGGTTAAAACTAATGTAATTTTGTATTGATTCAGTCATTTGAAAAATATTTTCTTAAGTACAACAGAAATAGTGCAGAGCATTTTATGAGTCTTATATAACAATGTTTAATTAAAATAAATATCCTTCAACGAAATTCAATATCTATAGATGTCAGCATTTACTTAAATCAAATCATCACATGAATTGATACATAAATTCACATCCTATAAGTTAAGAAATTATTATATTAAAAATTTATATGGAGGCACATGTGTAATGGTTAGAGTCATGGGAAATTAACTCATCCCTGAGTTCAAATCCCGGACAAGACTGTTTGCATTCACATAGCGCTAATATCCTTGGAAAATGTAAGCATCCAATTACTCTCTCTCCAGCTATAGGTAAATAGTAGGCTTTTTTACTTGGCTTGGTAACCAGTCTAGGGAGAAGGAAAACTCTGAATTTAAGCCTCTTAACCTCCACTTAAGAAATTGACTTTGTGTCCATCCTGCTCATGCGGAGGGGTTTGGTAAATATATAAGTTAAAAATTATACATTTTCGTTGCCTTAATTTTTAAAAAATTTGCCTTTTCTGTTAATCCAAGAGTGAATGAAATTTAGCTTCATTCTTATCTCATTCACAGTGTCAATGCACATACAAGGTTTAGATTTTAAATCTAAATTTCATGGAATAATTTATTTAAACTTTAGAACATTGTACATACAAAAATGTATTATTAAACAGTAATACTTTATTTGTTTGCAAAATTATATATTTACCCCCCACCCCTGCATGAGTAGGATGTGATACAAAGTCAATTTCTTTACCGGGATTTTAACAGGTTTGAATTCAGAGTTTTCCTTCTCCTATACTGGTGGCTTAACCAAAATTAAAGAGCCCAGTCTATTCTACTATTTACCCATAGCTGGATGGGGAATACTTGGATGCATGCCTTTCCAAGGATATTAGTGCTATGTGAAATGCAAACACCTCGTTCACCATTTGAACTCATCTCACTATGTCAATTTACTACAATGATAACCATTACACCATGCACCTTTGGTTGCATAATTACAGATATTTCAGTTTAGAATTAGAAAGAAAATTTTTAAATTAGACATTTCTTGATTTTGATAAGAAAAATATAACAAAATTCTAAGAGTAAATTTTATGTTTTACAAGAATTATTATTTAAATAGGAATAATTTTGAATTATGAATTATAATTTATGTTTTACAAGAATATTATTTAAATAGGAATAATTTTGAATTATGAATTATAATTTATGTTTTACAAGAATTATTATTTAAATAAGAATAATTTTGAATTATGAATTATAATTTATGTTTTTACAAGAATTATTATTTAAATAGGAATAATTTTGAATTATGAATTATAATTTATGTTTTACAAGAATTATTATTTAAATAAGAATAATATGAAGTTTTCGTATGTATTCATTTTATTCTCACTGAATGCAAACAAATAGGAGAAAGACATTTTATAGACTAAAAATATGTTCAAAATTTGATTTGAAGCTTATAGAAATTATGTTTTTAAGCTGTTTTTTCCATTAACCATCATATGATTTTTTCTTCTGATCCATCCTCTTAGTTTTTCCTCTTAGTTATATAGTTTCTTTATTTTCTTAGCCATCATACAGTTGCTTCCTCTTTATAATATACTTTCTTCTTTTAGCCATCATATAGTTGCTTCCTCTTTATCATATACATTCTTCTTTTAGTCATTATATAGTTTCTTTCAAATTAATTCTCATATGTTCATTTCTCTTATCTTTCATATTTTTTTCTTCTTTGTTATTATATGTATTTACTCTTAATCAGCACAGTTTCTTTCCTTTTAGCTATCACATAGTTTTTGCTCTTAGCCATCATATAGTTGTTTTCTCTTTACTATCATATACTTTTTTTCTCTTAACCATTAAATAGTTTCTTTCAAATTAGCTATCATATTTTCTTTGAGTGAAGAATCCCAGTAGTATAATGGCTAACATGCTGGATTTCTACATCATAGTTAGTGAGTTCAAACACCAGTACATTAATGGAGGGGGATCCCCATGGTGTTGTAGCTAACATGTTGGACTGCAATATCATAGTGAGTTCAAACTCCAGCACACTATTACATTTACTTTTGGACTTAGTTATGGTATAAACCCCCTTGTCCCTACAGCAAAATAAATAGTTAAATAGTACCACCACTGTTGTTCTGCAAGGGTGCCTTTGGCATTAAATAACCAACAAACGTCTCGCAGCCCTGGGAATGGATTCGCTGAAACTTCGGCATCTGGCAACTGACCTGGTAAACGCCTCATAAGGTCATTAATCATCTTAACAACAGCAACCTTGAGCACCTTTTTGATCTTCATCTTTCCAACACACGTGGGCATGCCTACAAAGTCAGAAAACAGCACTGCTCACGTGACTTTCGGAAACATTTTTTCACGCTCAGAATTGCAGAGACATGGAATAAACTGCCCGCGTCTGTTGTAGGCTGCTGAAGCACTGAGTCTTTCAAAGCCTCCATGCTTCCTGTAGTCCACCGACACTATACCTGATGCCACTCTCCACATACATATGCACACACGCGCACACATACATGCATATTACTACTGTAAACTGTTCATGTTCCTGACACTACATTATTCTGTGTACTTGACATGAGACTTTGATGAGTTGTGGTGCACCTGAGCACTGTACACAATAAATTTCATTATTATTATATTATTATGCCATTAAACAAAGAAACTAAAACCAAACCATATATTTTCTTTCTCTTATTCATCATATAGTTTTCCTATTTATCTTCATATCTTTTCTTCTTAGCCATCATATAGTTTTTTCTTCTTAGTTATCATATGACTTTATCAGCATTTGTTTTCTACTTCAGAGTTGTTGTTTTTTTTATTTTGTTCATGATTAAAGAATTAAAATTTAGTATTGAAAAAAAAAAACAGTTTCATGTAGTAAGAAATAAAACATGTAGAAAGAAACAAATAAAATAACTTGTCATTTAATTTTTCATTTAATGATCGAGGTTTGAGAAAAATATCAATGCTAAATAATTCAAAATATTTACATATTTTGCATATAGAAATTTGGATCAAGTCACCAATAGGCACCACAGTTGCAGGTAGTTTTCAAAAGGAACAGAATTTTGCTTTTCACTGATTGTTAGTGAACAAAATCAACAGATGAATTTATTGTTAGTGCAAAATTAATTTTTTAACATATGCTAACAACAACAATATGAAATAACTAATTTAAAAAAAAATTAAAATCAAAAACTATTTTAGCATAAAAACGTGTCTTTGGTTTGTATGAAATTATAATGTCAAAAAATCATCTGTTGATTTTGTTTACTAACAACCGGTGAAAAGCAAAATTCTTTTCCTTTGAAAACGGCTCACAACTGGGGTGCTTATTGGTGATTTGATCCACAAATTTGTTCTATGTATTATACAACTGCTTGTGTCTTGGTCTTGAATCCTTCACACCAATAGTACCATTTTCGCCAGTGAAAGCATCGAATGTCTTTGTAGAATCAATTTGTTAGCCTGAAAAATGAAAATAAATAAAAATAAGCTAAAAAATAACAAATTTTAAATTAGAATTTAGAAAATTCTTTCTTGGTTAATTACAAGATTTACACATCCTGATAATTTTTAAATGAACAAGTCTTTAAGGACACCAAATAAATTCTTGTTTTCAAAGGAATTAAAGCGTCTGCTCCACATTAAAGCAAAAAAAAAAAAAAATATGTAAATGACCTTGTAATATGTAGCAGTGACCAAGCACTTGCTGAAAAATTAAGATCCATTAGCAAGAACTAATTGATTCACAAGAAATGTTTAATCAATTTTCATGAAATTTGTATCATTAAAAGAAGTGGAAAAATTTACAAAAGTTTTTCAATATTTTATTAATTCATTGATTTTCTTGCTTTTTTGTTTGTAGATTTTTGAATTGTGAGTGTATTTTGTTAGAAAATGTTACAATTAAAAAAATTCAGTTTCAAAATCCAATAACTTCTTTTCTATATGATGTAATTATAATGGAGATTGTGCATTTGTCTGTCTGTAACCGAAACTATATTACTATTCAAGTCACAATTCCCTGAGTTATTTACTTTACATTCTCCATGGTTTTATTTTTATTTAAATCTCAATTATTAATAAAATTGTTTTATACTATTAATACTGTTGGCCTTATCTACATATAATTAACATGCAATTGTATTTATAACAAAATAGCGGTTTACAGTGTGAATGGGAAGGTTAATTTTGCATATTGATATTAAAATTTGATTCTAATAATTATGTGCTTAGTATTATTGATTTCTAATTCTTGGTTTTATCTTAATGAATATGGGCAAAAATCTTGGGAATAAGTATTAAAAGAAATCCATTAACAAGAAAAAATAATTGTAATTTTATTCTTTACTTCCTATTTTTTAACTAAATAATTAAATTAAGAAAATTTAGTAATGAAAGATGGGAGTGATGGAAGAGTAAAGTTTCAGTTGTTCTATTTTTCAATAATACCCCCTCTGTTTCAAATCTTTCTTTTTTGCATTCTTATTTAGTTTCATTAGCCTTTCTAATTTAATGTAATGTTTTATTACATTAAAACTTAAATACCTGCACCTGGTGGGTGCATATATTTGATAGTTTTATAATTTTACATTAGAAGATAACACTGTACCTGTTGAGGCTTTGATTTGAGATGATTGACGTTGGTTTGGTTTATTTGTTTAACAATAGATCAGCCACTTATGGGTTATTTACTGCCAAAATTTGTTGAAGAATTTGTGATTTATTGTGGAACTTGATCTTCAAAGTGAATGGTCCATGATATTATTGTTATGTCATCTCATTAGGTTTCAAGCAATTGACTGAATAATAATTGATTTGATACTACATTCTTCAAGAAGGGTAATTATGCCTTGTGCACCTATATGACAACTACATCAATCATAATTCTGACTATGTGAAAAAAGTAACATAGTATTGCTGATAATATATGCACAATGTTTATTTTTATAGTAATAAACGTTAGATTAGTATCAATCATGATGATGACTATGTGAAGAAAGTGACATAGTAGTGCTGGTAACTTATGCACAATTTTATTTTCATAGTAATAAACATGTTAGATTAGTATCAATCATGATGATGACTATGTGAGAAAGTGAATATAGTAGTGCTGGTAACTTATGCACAATGTTTTTACTTTTGTAGTAATAACATGTTAGATTAGTATCAATCATGATGATGACTATGTGAAGAAAGTGACATAGTAGTGCTGGTAACTTATGCACAATGTTTTACTTTTGTAGTAATAAACAGTTAGATTAGTATCAATCATGATGGTGACTATGTGAAGAAAGTGACATAGTAGTGCTGGTAACTTATGCACAATGTTTTATTTTCATAGTAATAAACATGTTAGATTAGTATCAATCATGATGGTGACTATGTGAAGAAAAGTGACATAGTAGTGCTGGTAACTTATGCACAATATTTTACTTTTGTAGTAATAAACCATTAGATTAGTATCAATCATGATGGTGACTATGTGAAGAAAAGGACATAGTAGTGCTGGTAACTTATGCAAATTTTATTTTCATAGTAATAAACATGTTAGATTAGTAAATGTTTGTACCTACTTTTTCATACATACTTATAATTTTTTTAAATGTTTAATTGCTGTAATAACTTTATATTAGGATTCTATTTTAAGACACAAGTTACCAAATTTCAACTGATTTTACATAAGATAGTATTTTTTTTTACTTTTATTAACTTTATTTATCATTAAAATTATTGATAAACATATATATATATATATACAATATATATATATAAAATGGAAAATGACTTGCCAGAAAAAAAAAATGAACAAGTCCTAATAAAGGAAATAACTCATTGGAAAAAATAAAAGCGAATTAGTCACAATACAATAAGTATTTTAAAAGGGCTCAATAATATGTAGAGCCGATATAAAGAACCAAATGAAGAACAGAAGCCTACTACACAAGTTTCACTGATAGGATCATCAGGGAAACTCCAAGTCTCCCAGATGATCCTATCAATGTTAGTAAGCTGCTGTTTTTTTATTTTGGTTCTTTAGGATAGGATGATTTGGTCTTTTCTTTTTTGTATTTTTTTCCAGGTACTTGTTTGTAATATTTTTTAGAATTTACAAATTGTTTTATCTGTTATTTTTTCACTCTCCAAGTCATAGAAATAGAAATTATATATATATATATATATATATATATATATATATATTGTGTGTGGTGTGTGTGTGTGTGTGTGTGTGTGAGTTGAAAAATGGAAATAAATCCACAATATGTTAAAGGATAAATAAATACTACTACTACTTGCTGTCCATCGTATCCGATGATGACACACGCGAATCATTTTCCTCCAATTTAATCGGTCTCTGGTTGCATCTTGCCCAACTGCCTATGGGGATATTCAAGTCCTTCAGGTTTCTTTTGATGTTGTCTTTGTACCTGAGCTTTGGTCTACCGAAATAAATAAAGGAAAGAAAATGTTGAATGGATAAAAATGGTTTAATGAAATGCCAACACATGTTTTGTCCGAGAGTTTGTCCATATACACATTAAATTATATTTATTATTATTTTAAATATGAAATAAAGTATTTTTCTATTATTATTATTTTATTTCATATTTAAAATAATAATAGATAGAATACAATGTGTACATGAACAAACTCTTGGCCGAAACACGCGTTGGCATTTCATTAAACCATTTTCATCCATTCAACATTTTCTTTCCTTTATTTATTTATCCTTTCAACACACACACACATATCTATCTATCTATCTATCTATCTATCTATCTCTCTCTCTCTCTCTCTCTCTTATATATATATATATATTATATATATATATATATATATATATATACATTATATATATATGGGGATGCATGATTGCAAATTATTTGATATAGGATAGTAATTTGTTTTTCTTTACTTAACTTCCAGTATCAATAAGTGGAAAATATCAGCAATGAAATTAGTTATAATATGCATTATAACATATACATATATGTACATGTATTTGGGCAGCAATTTTTCAGTATAATATTTTGGTTAAAAAGAATAACAATGAAGAATGTTTTGAAATTCAAAAAAAGGTTTTCAGTACTTTTGACATGTCTCCAGACAATTTCAAGAATGGTACCATTTGTTTTTAGGAAATTTAGACAAGTTGATTTTCCCCAAAGCCATTTAAAGAATGGTGTGAAGTAGCTTTTGCATATACATTTTTAGATTACGTTGGTATTGGCCTTGAAACATGGTTTAATGGCATACAACAGCCAAAATTCAAAAAAGAATGGTATTACCAGTGTCAGTGAGGTACTAGATGATGTCTCACAGCAGTTTTGAGAATGAGTGAAATTCTAATAGTTAAATACAATTAGAACTTCCTGTTCTTGTTCAAAGAAGACCTTATTGAGAGTTGTATTTTTTTTTTTTTTAAATTTTATATTAAAGGCCTCAAAGTGTTTTAAGTCTTTCTTACTGTTAGCCTTAATAAATATCCAGGTGTTTTTGACAAGAATTTGGTATATTGGGCTTTGAAGTAGTCTGTGTTTGTTGAGATGGTTTCTAATCTGATCAGAGAGGTGGCAGGTGAGGCATCTAGATAAGGTTGTAAGTGAATTTGTTCAATATAAGAGCCCAATGGTTGTTTAAGATGGGAGAGACATTTTCCTAAAGGGAAAGTGAATTCATATATGACATTTGTTTAGCTCATATTATTTTTTTTTCATTGAAGTGGGTTGTTGCTAATTACTAGATTAGAGGTTTTAATTTTTTTTGTAGTAAATAGGTAGTTTAAAAAATTTTCAGGGCTGACTAAAGAAGTCTAATTTATCAGATTTATTTCATCTCTAGAAGCGGCTACCCGGCGTTGCCTGGTTAGAGGGGAAGGGCAAAATTTTTTTAGATCCATTATTACTGATTCATGAGTTGGATCCTCGCAGAATACCCCATTAAAATCCCTACATAAAAAAAACACTTGCATTGATCTGGCCAGGGGGCGTCAGAAAAAAAGTGCACAGCCACTCTGAAAAGAAAAATCAGTGTCCCCTAAATAAAATATTAAATGTAAAAAAACAAAAAAAAACAAAACAATCCACACTGTAACTATTTAAATCTTATTTTTTAATTATCTTCACAATATAAGTCAAATCTTCATTATTTTTGCTCAAAAAGCAAGATCTGCTGATAGAGAATTGTGTATATATATATTACTTTGCCAATTTAATTGTTTTATTTTCGTAGTTTCCTCCGGGCATACACCATACATGCATACACAAAACTGCCCTTTATATATGTATAGATTACATATTGTCTCTTATCTCCCCCTACCAAGCAACAGCAGTACCTCTGCTAGTCTAACTATAAAAGAGTACATTTAAAATATAAATTTTGAACTCTAGGCCTATAATTAGAATTATATCAAGCATTGGAAAATATCATCATCATCAGGTCATGCTAGCAGCACAAATATCCATGACTCTCTCTCTCAACATCCCTATCAGTCATCCACCCTGAAGGTTCTCCACACAGCATCCAGAATCCACAAAGAGTTGATTGGTGTAGGTTTTTGCTGGTCAGCCTACACTGGTGTGTCCACAAGCATGTCTTGTTCATCTACTTGAATGGTTTGTGTGATTGGGGCAAGTGGCTGTACAGTGCTCTTGTGAGTGCTACTTCCAAGATTTGTTCAAGACAGTATGTAGCATCCTTGTGTAGCTCCCATCTATCTTTTCTCTAAGCGCTTCATTAGAGTCCAATGGTGCAGCATATAGTAGCACTGCAACAGCGACTGCTTGCATAATAAATATACATATGTTATAATACAAATAAATGTATTTGTATACTCTCTTTATTCTTCTTCTAATCATCTTTGGTATCTTAATGTTCTTATTCTTATTCTTCTGATCAACTTTTGGTATCTTATGTTCTTCTTTTAGTGTCTGGACTTTGTCTTGGGAATTTCATGTCTGGTCTTCTATTGGGGATTTCTCATCTATCATAAGCCCTAGGTCATGGGTAGTTTTTAGATGAATAACCCAAGACTTTGATTTTCTTAGATCATATTTTATTCCGAAATCCCATCGACCACTGCGCAGATTGAGTCGGCAGCACTTAACGTGACTTGCTCGCTCCATGGTTCGGCCGATCTGACTAAAACTAACTCTTTCTAATCTAAACCAGAAGAGGCCTTCTCCACCGATTCTTATGTATCCCCGAAAAGAGGGATCAAGGTGAGATCAAGATGTGTCACTCAAATCCTCTATGACATCGTCCTCAAGGCTGCCGGCTGTAACTTATAACAGCCATTTCGGTTTCTACACTAACTGTACAATAAGTGTTAGGGTACTAACAATTATGTAACACATATATTTATATATTTACTGAGATTTAGAATGGATATAAATATTTCATAAAACACTAATTTCTGATTAATCCTTTCAAATTGTATAGTTATTTGGATCATAAAATTTGTAGGGGTGATCCTCATCCAGGTTCAGGAATCAGGATCCTGTGCATTTAAAATCAAATACAATGTGAATAAAAAGATAACATATACATATTACCATAACTTTATGATTTATATTACTTGCAATGAGCTTGTTAGAGGAGTGTAGTGTAATGGTTTAGAGTCATAGGAAATGAACTTGTTTACCCAAGTTCAAATCATGGAGGAAGTTACAGTTCACATAACACTAATACCCTTGGGAAAAGGTATGAATCCAACTAACTCTCCCTCCAGCTCTGGGTAAATAGTAAAATGTAGTTGAATTTGAAAAATTCTAAGTTTATATAAGTTATATATTCTCAAGAGTATTAGCCCGAAAATGAACGTATTAGCACTGGAATTCTAAATCGCTTACTACGAAACCACAGTCCAACACTGTAGACACTATGCCACGAGATGAGACGCAATTTTTATTTCATTGGGGATGTTGCTAACTAACCAAGAACGGGGAGATAGAATTGTAAATGTTTTGGTTCAACTCTGTAGTCGACTATTTTGCAACTTCCCCGAAGGCCAACACGAGAAAAGGTTTTGGTACGCATGCAGTGATAAACGCATTCGAATAAAGTGCTAATTAGCAGAGGATGCTCGAGAGAGTAAAAAATAAAATAAATAAAATAAAATAAAAATAGAATTTAAGGAAATTGACAGTGCACATACATTGTATGCAAAAACAACATGGGTCATTAAAAAAACCCAAACAAACCCCTTAAAAGTGTGTAAAAAAGGAGATGCCCCCAGTCTTTTTAAAATACTTATATCATATCGTCGGGGTGGCCTAAAGTCGGTATCAGCCAGACAGAGAGGGAGTCTACGCCTTTTCACTAGCGCTAGACCAAGGACATTGATTTTGTGTCTGAGGTGGAGCGCCACACCTACCATCATATATGGCTGTATTTTTCCCGCTATTTCAAAATTTACCTTAGTTCATCACCATTTTTTATTTCAGCAAAATTTTGCTCATTTTTAGTTGTGTAAATAAATCTTCATTACGGGTTATTTTTGAAATAATCCTCATTGTCTTTTATTATCACAAACGGTGGCAATTTTGATGACCCATTTGTCTTTTTTTTAGTGATCTTTTGTGATGGAAATATTTATCAATTTTGTATTTGTTTCGGTTTTTAGGCTTCAATTATTGCGAGAATTATTTTCTTCCTTGTTTTCAGGCCTTTCAAATTTTCCATAACTTTAGTTTACGTTTTGTTCTTATGTTCATACATTATGTTTTAATTCATTTTCTTTTTTTTCTTTTTTTCTTTCTTTCTTTACTTCTTTCTTTCTTACTTTCTTTCTGTCCATAATTCTCTACTTTTTCTTTCCTTCTTTTCATTCATTCACTTATTATTTTTTCTTTCTTTCTATCATTATTTTTTCTCAGTACGTTTAATTCATTATTTATTTTTTTCTTTCTTTCCAAAATTCTTTCTTTCTTTCTGTCCACAATTAGTTCTTTCTTTCTTTCTTTCTTTCTTTCTTTCTTTCTTTCTTTCTTATGTTCACACATCATGCTTTTATTCATTTTCTTTCTTTCTTTCTTTCTTTCTTTCTTTCTTTCGTTCTTTCTTTCTTTCTTTTCATTCATTTATTCATTCATTTATTCTTTTTTTCTTTCTTTCTATCACTATTTTTTCTCAGTACGTTTAATTCATTATTCATTTTCTTTCTCTTTCTTTTTTTTTCTTTCCAAAATTCTTTCTTTCTTTTTGTCCACAATTAGTTTTTTCTTTCTTTCTTTCTTTATTTATTTCTTATGTTCACACTTCATGCTTTTATTCATTTTCTTTCTTTCTTTCTTTCTTTCTATCTTTCTTTCTTTCTTTCTTTCTGTTTCCTTTTTTTATTTCCGGTTCCATTTATACATATATAAAGGGTAGTTGTGTGTATATATATGTCCGGGGGAAACTTCGAATATAAAACAATTAACGACAAAGTAAATATATATATACATTAAATATCACCAGGGCTTGGTTTTTGAGCAAAATAATAGAGATTTGATTTATATTCGTGAAGAAACATTAAAATTAAGAATAGAAGTTAAATGATAACAGCATGTTTTTGTTTTTTCATTTAATATTTTAGATAGTAGATATTAACATTTTTTTTCAGAGTAGCTGGATCAATGCAATGTCTATTTTTTACATAGGGATTTAAATGGAGCATGCCACGAGGATTCAACTCACAATCCAAATATAATGGATCTGCGCGACTAACTTTTAAAAAATCCCTCTCTACCCGGGCGACGCCGGGTAGCCGCTGCTAGTAGAGAATATAAATCTTCGTGATAAAAGGAAGTTGTTTCACAAATAATTAACAAGAAACGTTTATTATTGCACATTTCAAATTGAAAGAATTTCTTTCTCAACAAGTCGTCTCAAACACACGTTAGAGAGAAACGTTATTCTAACCGGAACACTACTCTTTCGACAAAATCTCAAATTAAGATACCTGGATTCCTCGACTGTATAATCCCCAGATTGTAAAGACCGTGTTTTGCCAACAGAGCATGTTTATCAGATGAGATGGATACAACAAGGGTCGGCATGCTGTAAAATTCAACCAACCAACCAACCAACCAACCAATCGACCAACCAACCAACCAACAGCCTCCCAAGAAACTCCTGGAACTTGTGAAGTGATTTGAACAGGAAGTATAGATTCGTTTGTTCCCTAGCTTGCTCAGATTGTAAAGACGTGTTTTGTCAACAGAGCATGTTTTTCAGATGAGACAAGTGTCGACATGCCGTAAAATCCAACCAACCAACCAACCAGCCAACAGCCTCCCAAGAAACTCCTGGAACTTATGAGGTGATTTTTACAGGAAGCATAGATTCGTTTCTTCTCTAGATTGCTCAGATTGTAAAGACGTGTCTTACCAATGGAGCATGTTTACCAGATGAGATAGATACAACAAGGGTTGTAATGCCTTAAAATTCATCCAGTCAACCAACATGGAACGTATGAGGTGATTTTTACAGGAAGCATAGATTCGTTTCTTCTCTAGATTGCTCAGCATGTAAAGGCGTGTTTTGCCAATGGAGCATGTTTACAAGATGAGATAGATGTGACAAGGGTCGTAATGCCTTAAAATTCATCCAGCCAACCAACATGGAACGTATGAGGTGATTTTTACAGGAAGCATAGATTCGTTCTTCTCTAGATTGCTCAGCATGTAAAGACGTGTTTTGCCAATGGACAATGTTCACTAGATGAGATAGATGTGACAAGGGTTGTAATGCCTTAAAACGTATGAGGTGATTTTTACAGGAAGCATAGATTCGTTTCTTCTCTAGATTGCTCAGCATGTAAAGACGTGTTTTGCCAATGGAGCATGTTTACAAGATGAGATAGATACAAGGGTTGTAATGCCTTAAAATTCATCCAGCCAACCAACATGGAACGTATGAGGTGATTTTTTTCAGGAAGCATAGATTCGTGTCTTCTCTAGATTGCTCAGCATGTAAAGACGTGTTTTGCCAATGGAGCATGTTTACCAGATGAGATAGATGTTAAATCTGATTAAGACAGCCAGTAACAACGTTGGTTATGTCAGTTGTAAAATGTTGAAACTGTGAAACTTCAACTAATTAGGACAAGTATTTCCTGCTTTGCACAATAATTTAACTTGATTTTATCATTTGTGTTTTATGTTGGGTTGTTATGCAATAAGAAAGAAAAAAACTTCATATGGCTTGAATAACTAAATAATATATTGTTAGATTTTATCAATTATGGCACCAGAAGTTTTGCCGACTGTGAAAAATATCGCCAGAATAATTATTAAACTATTGATACACAACGTTTCGGTCCTTATACCATCCGGCCTTCTTCAGGTGTTCCACTTAAACTATTTGACCGTGCTTTGCACAATTCTTTTGGTCAATATTTGATAATTAGTATCTTGATTATTCGGACTTCAATTTTCATTCTATTTTTGTCAAGTCATTTCTTAAACGTTTTTATTTTTTATTTATTAATTTTTTTGCACACAAATTGTATGGTTTAAAGTATTGCTAATCGTTTTCATAAAGTTGTTTGGTTTAAAGTATCCCTATCAAATACAAATACTTTGCACACAATTGTATTGTTTCAAGTATTCGTACGTAATACTAATAATTTGCACAAAGCTGTATGGTCTCAAGTATTCCTATATAATAAGTTGCACACAGTAATATGGTTTCAAGTATTCCTATCTAATACATATAATTTGAACACAGTAATATGGTTTCAAGTATTCCTATCTAAAACATATAATATGCACACAGCTTTATGGTTTCAAGTATTCTTATATAATGCAAATAATTTGTGCACAATTGTATAGTTTCAAGTATTCCTATCTAATACAAATAATTTGCACACAGTTATAGGGTTTCAAATATTCCTATCTAATACAAATAGTTTGTACACAATTATAGGGTTTCAAGTATTCCTATCTAATACAAATAATTTGCACACAGTTATATGGTTTCAGATATTCCTATATAATACAAATAATTTGCACGCAGTTATAGGGCTTCAAGTATTCCTATCTAATACAAATAATTTGCACACAGTTATAGGGCTTGAAGTATTCCTATCTAATACAAATAATTTTAACCCAGTTATACGGATTCAAGTATTCCTATCTAATACAAATAATTTGCACACAGTTATATGGTTTCAAGTATTCCTATATAATACAAATAATTTGCGCACAATTGTATTGTTTCAAGTATTCCTATCAAATACAAATAATATGCACACAGCTTTTTGGTTTCACATCTTCTTATCTAATGCAAATAATTTGCACACAGTTGTACAGTTTCAAGTATTCCTATATAATACAAATAATTTGCACACAATTGTATAGTTTCAAGTATTCCAATCTAATACAAATAATGTGCTTAGAGTTGTATGGTTTCAAGTATTCATATCTAATACTAACTATATGTTGTCAATATTTCTATTTAATGTAAATACTTTGTTTGCAAACAGTTATATGGTTTAGTGTATTGGTCCAGCGTGGTGTATGTATTTGTCTCTTATCCCACTTATGAGGGCGTGAAACAAGGACATTCTTATGTGGGCCCAATTAATTTAATTAGGACAAGTATTTCCTGCTTTGCACAATAATTCAACCTGATTTTAAATTAAAAAAAATATCGCCAGAATAATTATTAAACTATTCATACACAACGTTTCGGCCCTTATACCATCTGTCCTTCTTCAGGTGTTCCTCTTAAACTATTTGAACGTGCTTTGCTCAACTTTTGATAAGGAGTAAATCCTTCGGACTACTGTCCTCATCTTTATTGTAAAATGTGCATAAAAGAGCGTGGTGTAACGGTTACCTTCGTAGGGCGCGGCAAGACGAGTTCAAATCCTGGACGCAGCGGTTTGCATTTCACATCGCACTAATATCCTTGGGAATATTTTCTGTCATATAATGTGTGCTGAAGTCCACCACTTAAACTTATAGATTCTTCGTGGGCGCGTGAGTTAAAGCCAGCATATCAACATGATATTTACCGCGTACCCCACTTGTACGGGTCAGGCACAAAGTCCCTATTAACGTGGGACCACCCACAAGCCGAAGCTCATGGAGTGGCAGGTGAAAAAATTGCGTCGATCCCGTCGGCATTCCCCCTCAAGGGGGGCGCCTCAGGCACTGGGCAATAAACCCAGCCCTGCCCCTTTAAATCAAGGGGGCAGGTGTTGCCTGGGGGGATGGCCCCCTGGGATCGACGCCGTTAATTATATCAATGGTCCAGAGGCCGAAGCCACTGTTGACCATATCAACATGCTCGAATACGTGGTTAGTTAACTATTTAATCGCCGATTTTGAAAGCCGTTCATTTGCACGTATTTGTAATTGACGAAGGGATCTGCAACCAAGGACTCTGTTCAACCATAGTCTCCATTCATTGGTTAAACATAATTAAGATAAATATAGACATGATTATTCGCGCCAAAACCACACAGAGATAGTCACGTGGTTCATATTGTCCATCGCACAGTGCACTAAATAACAGCAATATCTAAACAAAGATGGATGTATTGAGTTCACATGATCCAGTAGTATTTGAACATCTTCCTGATGGGGCCAGAGAATGAATGTGTCATCTACGTATCTAAGCCACATTGATGGCTTTAGTGGTGTAGATCCTAGGGCCATTTCTTCAAAGTATTCCATGTATATATTCGCCAACACCGGGGATAAAGGTGATCCCATATCCAGGCCCTCCTCTTGTCGGTATATATCAGAACCCATCTCGAAGTAAGTTGTTTCTACACAGAATGTCAGTATCTCCATTAGATTGTCTATTGGGATACAGGTGCGTTCTTCCAAATCTGAATCTGCAGTTAACTTATTCCGTACCACTGTCAGAGTCTCATCAGTGGGTACCTTCGTGAACAGACTCACTGCATCTAGACTCACCATTTGGTTGGAATGGATGGGAGAATTTTTGATTTTTCCACAAAGTGGGCAGAGTTCTTGGCATATGATGAGGACTTACCTGTTGTAGCGTTTGTTTGTATTCGCCTGGTGGAGTTGTCTGCCCCTTTTAGTTTGATGATGCCCGCTAGGGCACCAGTATTTAAGCGCCGGTTTCAAACACCTTCGCTCTCTTTTTATAGTTTCAGCAACTACGAGCCACATGGGGTAGATTCTATCTAAACCCTCTCGTGGGGCTCCGCCCCCCTTACATTACTGTAAGTTCTTTACAGCATGGACTATCGCTAGTCTCATGTCTGTACTCTTTTATGTTATACTCTGTATCATTCATGAATGTGTCTTACCTTATTTGTGTACCTCTTTTTGTATGTACTCTTTACTATGAACGTTGTACCAACTGTTATCCATGTGCTGTGTTATTAAATGTTTGTCTATTAACCTTTGTTGGAGTTATTTGTATCCAAAGTATGTATAACTTTACACCTACGTTACACTGTCAATGGGGTGACTATTTCAACTTGGTAACGGCTCAATGGGTGGCATGCTGAACCTCGGCAGCTGACAATGGGTCTTTGTGGAATACCATCTTTATGAATCTTATTATCCCCTGTGTTGGCGAATATATACATGGAATACTTTGAAGAGATGGTCTTAGGATCTACACCACTAAAGCCATCAATGTGGGTTAGATACGTAGATGACACATTCATTCTCTGGTGCCATCAGGAAGATGTTCAAATAATAATGTATCATGTGATTTCAATCCATCCATCTATACAGTTCACTATGGAGAAAGAACAAGACTAAACAAAGATGATTTTTAAAACTGTAGGTCATATCAAAGAGATATCAAATATCCCCCCTCTTTCTCTCATTATCTATCTCTCTCTCTCTCTCTCTCTCTATATATATATATATTATATTATATATATATATTTATTTATTTTACAATGTT
Organism: Doryteuthis pealeii; assembly: GCA_023376005.1. NCBI lineage: Eukaryota > Metazoa > Mollusca > Cephalopoda > Myopsida > Loliginidae > Doryteuthis > Doryteuthis pealeii. The sequence continues at coordinate 8,943,891 of CM042164.1, read as the reverse complement.
TTCACAGATCAATGTTCATTATTAACAGCGACCACGGTTTCATGCTAAATAGCAATCATCAGGTTGTTGAGCAAGATCCTATGGTGTTTGTTGGAGTTCTTTACTGTTAATAATGAACATTGATCTGTGAAAACATTGTAAAATAAATAAATATTAGCTCTTACAAATTGTGATTGAGCACTGTATTTTCTTTGTTTCATCGCAAAAAAATTTTGTTTTTACATATACCTATATATATATATATATATATATATTATATATATATAAAGATAAACCTAATGAGTCAGATATACTCACTAAAAGTTTCGCTTAGTGGTCTTCAGGGCTAGGTGTCAGATCTTAGCCCTGAAGAGCACTAAGCGAAACTTTTAGTAGGTATATCTGACTCATTAGTTTTATCTTTATTATTTGCTCTACTTAGGTATTGAGCACTCTTTACTTCTTAGCTTTAGAATATCCTGGTGGTTTTTATATGTATATATATTTTTCATATATATATATACATATAACTTGTTTTTTTTTCTTTTGGCCAAGTATTGTAGTATCAACCGATTATTTTTGGTTGGTAAGACTATCTTGGTCTTTTCTTTTTTCCCAAAAAAAATTTTCTCCCTAGGTGATGTTTGGTAGTATATTTTTACAATCAAACTATTCGCCGGTTTTTTGTTTACAAACAAGTTTGGTATATATATATATATATATATATATATATATATATATATATATATAGACGCAAGGTGTGTAAAAAAAGGATCGGCATTTGTGTATTTTTTGAAACCTTGTATTTCGAAAAAAAAATAACGTTCAATTCATTAATTTTTTTCTGAATACAAGGTGTGTCAAAAAAGTACCATGTTTAAAGCTGTATTTACCAAGATAGAAATGAAGAATCAATGAAATTTTTTTCAGAATACAAGGTGCGTCAAAAAAGTACCAAGTTTAAAGCTGTATTTACCAAGATAGAAATGAAGAATGAATGGAACTTTTTTTTTCAGAATACAATGTGTGTCAAAAAGTACAAAAAATCTCGATACTAAGTCTGGGTGAATCAATGATTATTTCCTATCAGCTTTTTTTTCCTCTTTAGTTTGATAACACAAAATACAGACGAATGTACACAACACATTAATCGGCTTTACAGAGCTAGATGCAACGTGGACGATAAAGATATGTCATTTTTAGTTATCCTACTGTGCTATATCCACAGGTCCTGCTAGTCAAGATTATCATAATTTTTACATATTTAACTCTTTGGCAATAGCTTTTAAGTAAACATATCCAACGTTGTAATAATTAAATTATCATACTGTAGTATATCCACAGGTCCTGTAAGTCATAATTTTTACATATTTAACTCTTTGGCAATAGCTTTTAAGTAAACATACCCAACGTTGTAATAATTAAATTATCGTACTATGGTATATCCACAGGTCCTGCAAGTCAAGATTATTATACTTTTTACATATTGAACTATTTGGCAATATCTCTTAAGTAAACATATCAAACGTTGTAATGATTGAATTATACTGTGATATATTCACAGGTCCTGCCAGTCAAGATTATTATACTTTTTACATATTGAACTATTTGACAATAGCTCTTAAGTAAACATATCAAACGTTGTAAAAATTAAATTATCATACTGTAGTATATCCACAGGTCCTGCAAGTCAAGATTATCATATTTTTTACATATTTAACTCTTTGGCAATATCTCCTAAGTAAACATATCAAACGTTATAATAATTAAATTATCATACTGTGTTATATCCACAGGTCCTGCTAGTTAAATTAAATACTTGATATAACGTCATACCCAGAATGCTCTCAATTTAGGGGTGAGTGTTATGCAAAAGAGCGTATTATACGATAATAAATCCTTGGCAATGGTTTTTTTCTCAAAGTCCGTGTATATTTTTAAGACTGCAGGTTCCGTTTTCTTTTTCGGTCGTGAAAGGGTCTGATTGCCTTGAACGTTTTCCTGTCGCTTAAGTGTAAATGCGTGTTCGGTATTCGCTATATAGCAGAAAAGCATTTTAAATGGCCCCGGCTTGTCAAATACTTCTACAAATCCTGCGAGACAGACTTCCAGGCATTGATGAAATGCGCAATGTAAATAATTCCAGTCTGACTTCACTCACCATCGTTGTGTCATCTTGTTAAAAGAATCTAGTTCAAAATGATGGATTTTCAACAAGTTTCTCATAATTTCATTGTCGTCTGGGATATAACAAAACAATATAATACAATAGAATGTTCCCCCATCATCTATACATATGTATACGCACACATATAACTACTCGTCGTCTATACACACACATGTATGTGTGTGTATGTGTGTTTGTGTGTGTAGTAATAAGAAAAAAAGTACTCCAGGAGAAACTTATGTTTAGTTGGTAAAGTCGACGTTAAATCGTTTCAGTTTATTATGAATAAATAACAGAGCACTCATCTGGATATAATTTCATTGTCGTTTGGTATACAAAAAAACAATCTAATCTACTAGAATGCAATTCACACACACACACACACACACACACACACACACATATATATATATACATATATGTGTGTGTGTGTGTGTGTGTTTAGTATAGTGAGATATTTGGAAAAAAAACACAGGTTTAAATAAAATGAGTGGTAAGTTTATTAGCAGATGCTGCAGTGCTTCGATCTGTTAAGTAGATCTTCATCAGGGCATTTGTTGATATATATATACATATATATATATATATACATATATATATATATATATATATATATATATATATACACACACATATATATATATATATATATATATATAAATAAATAAATAGATACATTATATATATATATATATATATGGACTCTCTCATATATATTATGGACTCTCTCGTCGATTTTCGACGCATGAGGGTTCACACACACAATGAACACCCACACAGTGATTTTGTTTATAGTGGTGAAGGCTTGTGTTGGACCATCCACACTTTTTAGCACAGTCGATAGGAAAGAATTGGTGCATCAAGGGTTGCCACAAACAGTCTGCCCTACTATTTAACCCATAGCTGGAGGAAGAATATATTTGTTTATATATATATATATATATATATATATAGAGAGAGAGAGAGAGAGAGAGAGTCGTGGGAAATGGACACGTCGATTCGAGTTCAATTCCTAGACGAAGCTGTTGGCATTTCACATAGCGCTAATACCCTTGGGAAAGGTATGAATCCATAAGTTCTCCCCCCAGCTATGGGTTAAATAGTAGGGCAGACTGGGCCCTTCATCCTTGGGTAGGTAACCAGTCTAGGAGAGGGATAACTCTGAATTCAAAATTCCTGAGGTCGGTCGTTGATTGGGTTTGTGGCAACCCTTGATGCACCAATTCTTTCCTATCGACTGTGCCAAAAAGTGTGGATGGTCCAACACAAGCCTTCACCACTATAAACAAATCACTGTGTGGGTGTTCATTGTGTGTGTGTGAACCCTCATGCGTCGAAAATCGACGAGAGAGTCCATAATATATATATATATATATATATATATATATATATATATATATATATATATATACTTTCATTTCTAAACTTTCGACTGAAGAAAAAAATCATTAAAAAATAAAAAATAAGACCAAATCATATGTACCTCCTGAAAATGAAAATAATCAGTCGGCACTATTATAATGGCCAAAAGGAAAAAACAACTGTAAAGTTAAATATAAATAAAGTGTTCAATACACTAAGTAGAGCCAATAAATAATAAAGTAAGCCTAATGAGTCAGATAATATCTACCTAGGTTTCTCCTAACGGATCATCGGGATAATTCTGACTGCTATATATATATATATATATATATATATATATATATATAAGGAAGAAAAAAGTGTGCGACAGAGTTAAATCAGGATTATTATACTTTTTATATATTGAACTATTTAGTAATAGCTCTTAAGTAAACATATCAAATGTTGTAATAATTAAATCATCATACTGTGGTATATCCACAGGTTCTGCTAGCCATTATTATTATTATTATTATTATTATTATTATTATTATTATTAATAATAATAATAATAATAATAATAATAATAATAATGCATTTTGATCATACGACAAAATGGTATATGCATAAACCAGAATCTGTTCTTGAGAATGAAACACATAAAATTCTCTGGGACTTCGAGATAAAGCCGGATCACCTTATCCCATCCAGGAGACCAGACCTAGAATTGATTAACAAAAAAAAAAATACAAAAAAGAAAAAAAAAGATCTTGAACGCTGACATCGGAATACTCCGTTATTATAAATATTTTACAGACGCTGCCGCTGTCAATAACAACAGAGACAAAAGATCCATTGAACAGGAACAACAGTCATTTGAAAAGGGGAATCTAACGAACCCGAAAATTTATGATAAAAAATAATAATAAAAAAATAAGTGAATCCAATACTCCATAACATCGAGTTCATTCATTTATTTTTAAATGCTTCGTAATAACGCCAAACTATAAAAAACAACATATATATATATATATATATATATATATATATTATATATATATATATATATATAATATATATATATAATTATGAATTTAACATTTTGAAAAAACAATTAGTAATTATTATCTGCTGACAGAATCTGTTTCGACGCCTTAGTAGAAGGGTCATCATCAACGAGCAAAAAAATTTATGAAAGGAAGAAGGGATAAAAAACCGTTGGAAGAGAATAGGGGGTACAAACACACGCTGGAATGCTTGAATTTTTTAAAATGCGCATACTGTTTCAAAAATAAAATAAATTTTATTTTAAAAAATCAGAAGCATTTTTAATCTAAAAATAAACTCAAAAAGAGTTTGGTGTAAATATATAAAAAAAAGTGTAAGAGATTATCAAAAATGTTCAAAATATAATCCAGCTATTAAGTTGTTTACATGTCCACAGGAGGCGTCGAAACAGATTCTGTCAGCAGATAATAAATACTAATTGTTTTTTCAAAATGTTAAATTCATTCTGTCGGATTAATTTCCATTTATTTACATACATACATATATATATATATATATAATATATATAATATATATATATATATATATATTAGGGTCTGTTAAAGGTCACGTCATATGCGTATTCTACTCCCCCTGATTAAAAAAAAGATACTAAAAATCAGGGAGTTATCCGATGTTAATTAAATTTTCAGTGCTGATTTATCAATGAATGAATTTTATAATTTCATTAAAAGTGGATAATTCCCTGATTTTTGGTAATTTTCTTCAATCGTTGCGTGTGTCTGGAAGAGAGGGGGGTAAATATATTTTGTAAAATACGGATTTTACGTCATCTTTGGCAGTGTTTACGGCTATGTTTACGATGTATTTTAGCAAATTTGACCAAAAAAATAGTTTAAAATGTATTAAAAATAAGTTACAAGCGTAATATTATTTTGCTTCTTTTACTGATGCTCATCATGTTGCTACTTTTTGACTTAAACACAAATTTGACCTTAAATAATTGATTTAATTAATTCTAATTCGTTTTAAAAATGAAAACGAGTCCACATCTTGACAGACCCTAATATGATTTATGTTGTTATTTGCGCTTTTATAGATGGTAATGTTGATACATACACACACACACACACACACACACACACATATATATATATATATATATATATATATATATATATATATATGAGAAAGTTTTTGTTATGTACATGTCGATCTATAACACAGACATCTATACACACGTACATAACAAAAACTTACTCATATATATATATATATATATATATATGAGTAAGTTTTTGTTATGTACGTGTCGATCTATAACACAGAAAAGAGAAGTCACTCAGATTTGAAATCTTGCATATAGATTAACATCCTTCTAACTAAGAAACACGTCAAATTTGGTTATCGATTTTTACTAATTAAGGGATATAATTTATCAATTAAGCCAAAATTACCCTATTTGCAGAACTGTCCATATACTAACACCTGCTGATAATAAAAGATTGTCCGCTGACTGACTTTTTTTTACAGCGATTTATAGTGATTTACAGGAAAAATGTATAATTTTAGCGAATAATTTTCGCAGTCTAAGCCGTTCTGCTAGGAATTAATCACCTACTCTTGGTCCAATCTTTAAAATATTTATATCGTTGAAAAGGAAATAATATAATCTTTCTGAATATGCAATTTTTATGCGTTTTTATTAATAGAATTATTTTTTACAGCGAGTTAAAAAAAATTGGCTTCAGAGAGCTTATATGTATAATTTTTTTTTCATTCTAAATTTCAAGAAAAAGAAACAAATTCTTTTTTCTGGCCTATTTACGGTTCAATCTTTTATATATATATATATATATATATATATATATATATATATATATATATATACAAGTTCATGAATCGTGGTGGTAATTATTAGTTGAATGGGAGTAAAATTCCACGACAGACCAAAATTATATTAGGAAATATAACAAAAATAACAAACGATTTCAACCTAAATCTTTTTTTCTTATTTTAGCTAATATATATAATATATATATATATATATATATATATATATATATATATATACTAGCATCGGCTACCCGGCGAAGCCCGGGTAGTGGAGATAAAACGTGGAGATAAAAAAATATGGTTTAATAATCGTTTGCGGATCTATTACTACTGAATAGCGAGTTCGGTCCTCGCAGGATGACCCATAAAAATCACCACGTAAAAACGATCTTAATTTAATTCTACCTGGTGGGAGGTCAGGGAATTTTCTTTTCGTCAGATTTGAGGGAATGACATAATATGGCTAAACTTGCAAATCGGTCGAAAAATTAAAACATATTACAGTCTGGTTAGCTCAGTCGGTAGACCGTTTGGCTAGAAATCACAAGGTTCCTAGTTCGATACCGGTCCTCGCCAACTCAGCGTTATGAGTAGCACAGGGATCTGTGCAGTAAAGTAAGGAGCTGATGGTAGGTGTGGTGCTCCGCCTCAGATGCAAAAACAATCTACTTGGTCTAGGGCTAGTGAAAAGGGGATAGACTCCCTCGCTGATTGGCTGATACCGACATTAGGCCGCCCCGACGACTTTACTTACTTACAGGTGACCTAGAAAAAACAGAACCCAAATTATTCATTTTCCCATTAAACTAACCCTAAACCCCACATCTAACCCTAACCCTAAACCCTAATTAAAATTAACAGTTTTATTACAAAATTTATGCGTTCTGTTTTTTTCTGGGTTACCCTAAATTTTCCGACCGATTTGCAAGTTTAGCCCATCACATAATGATATAGTAAGAAATTTTAATTCAATGATTAACTATATTTTTAAAATAAAATATAAATGACGCGATTTGCTAAATTTCAAATTAATATTTGAAAAAGAAAAAAAAGAATTAAATAAAGTAATCAAATTTATGTAAAACGATAAATAATCTTATAACATTATTAATTCAAAAACCTAGTCAATTGAATGTCAAATTATTATAGTAAAGTATACTATATCATAAATAAAGACAAGAATCTGACTATAGTTCCCCCCTCTCTCTCTCTCTCTCTCTCTCTATATATATATATATATATATATATATATATAGTGTGTGTGAGAGAGAGAGAGAGAGAGAGAGAGAGAGAGAGAGAAATGGGAACTACACTAGGATCTTGCATGCTGATCTGAACTTTTTCTGGTAGCAGTACCCCACAAAAAGCAGCTGCACGGACACTTACCCCCTATCACACAAACCATTCAAATAACACGAACAAGGCTTGCGGTATCTGCCGTCTTTAAGAGGTTACCCATCTCGGGTCATCATTTTAAAACTTCGGTGATCTGCCGGAAACTGGTGCTCTTAGTGTGATTCGACCGTGAGCCCCACCGTTTTGCCTTTAAGAATTCGACGCATACACGAGCCTATACGGTTGGATTACTGTCGAGGAGGAACTATTTGAAGTTGGTTGGGATAAAAGTGAGAGAAATAAAAACGAAAGTTAAGAAAACATTCCTGTTTTTTTTTTCTTCTGTTTTTCTGTTGTTTTTATTTTTTTAATTCTTTCTTTTGTTTGTTTGTTTGTTTTGTTTTGTTGTATGTGTTCTTTGTAAATGTAATTTGTTGACGAATGTATTGCGCATAGCAAGCGGAAGTTGAAATACCAAAGGCCTCTTATTGTACATATATCACTGGCAGGCAAGTTACATTGTCCGTTTGACAACGAATTTTAATAATGTTTAGACTTTTTTTTTCACGAAATTGAACACGTGTTTCTTCTGAGTGACTCTCTCACTATTAATGACTCGTTCTTTTTACGACAAAGTTTGTAGGACGTGAATACATCCACAGCAGAAAAGCTTACAGCATCAATTTGGTTTGGTTTGATTTGATTTGTTTAAAATTCCATTGGTTATTTTGGACTAGCATGAATTGTGGATATACCGTTTTCGTAAAAAAGTTTGGTGAGTCTGGGCTGAGTGTTTGAAGAGAACAGACGCAAGATGAGTTTCTGTTCTCCAAGGTATTTTTACTTGTGTAGGGTGGTGGGTGGTGATGGTAAAATAAAATATATGAGCTCTGAAAAACAAAACAAACAACTACCAAATTTGTAATCTTGCTCTAGCACAATGGTACGATGTGCCTTCTAGGTATGACAGAAAGATGATAGTGGGTGGAGTGGAAATACGAAGATTCAGAAACATGAAGTGCCAAAAATGAATATAACTAGCAGGACTTGTAAATATACCGTAATCTTGGTCTAGCACAATGGTTCCTGAACGGCACGATGTGCCTTCTAGGAGTGGCAGAAAGAGGACAGTGGGTGGGGTGGAAAAATTGAAAGATGAAGATTTAGAAACATGAAGTGCTAAAAATGAATATGATTTAAAAATTCCATTGATTATTTTGGACTAGCATGACTTGTGGATATACCGTTTTCGTTAAAGGTTTGGTGAGTCTAGGCAGAGTGTTTGAAGAGAACAGACGCAAGATGCGTGTCTATTCTCCAAGGCATTTTTACTTGTAATATATGAGCTCTGAAAAAAAAAAAAAACAAACAAACAAACAAGAACGTTTTGTGTTCGGTATTAAGAACTAAAGAAGATCCCAAGTAATTTCCAGACTCAAAGAACAGAGAAAATGCCAGCCCAACAACCGATCGAGACTACCGGGCACAGACAGATCCAGGTAATCCGATCCAGAATAGCAGAGACCCAACCAGATCCAGTCCAGGTTGTTTTGTTTTACGGCATATCAACATCGGCGGGTCATTTAATGCCGACAAAGTTTTGAAATAATTTCATTCTTAATGGATACTAAATTTTTTTATAAACATATTTTTCTATTTAATCCATAGATAGGACCCTAACAGGTATTAACGCTTCTGATCAGAGTGGACCAGGGAGATGAAGGTGTGTTCCACATTACCCATACCTCCAGAACTGGAACCTCACCATCAGATAGAGTTTAAAGCCATACCCAGGACATGAAGACCCTTAGCCACCGTCTTCTAGCACAAATATGACAAAAAGGGTTGTGGCTTGCCATAAGAGCAATAGTGTCGGGACAATTATATAGTCGCTAGGGCTTGACCTGACCAGCCGATTGATCGGACGTCTAGCTTAAGTAAGGCCTTAAGTGGAGTGTTGCATGACATGGACTGCTCCTCCACCAGGATTCCGTCCTTAAGCAACACGGGTGTCCATTCACGGCCAACATGTCTTAGCCCTTTGCAGAGGTGCAGTCGGTGTATTCTAATGCCCCAGCCGACAGGGCCCTACTGCATCAATCTTCTATATGTTAATCTTCGTGTTCCTTAATTGTACGACCGTTATCACCTTGCAATCCCCTCTGTTTAAAAATGAGACCTGTCCATATTGTCCAAGATGAAATGCAAAAATCTATATATCAATAGTCGTGTTCCTTAATTGTAAGACCGTTATCATCTTGCAATACTCTGCAATCGTACTGGACATGTATGCTGAAAGTTGTGATACTTTAAAAAGCATCTGGCAACTCTAAATCAGGCGACTTCATTTTTTTGCACCTGGCTTATACACAGAAGCTTTATTTTAAAAGGCATAATGAAGAGACTGTGATAGATCATCATCATCATGTCGCGCTGTCAGCGCGGATATCCATGACAATCTCTCTCTCTCTATCCGCCCCTATCGCTCATCATTCTCGGGAGGTCCTCTGTACAGCATCCTGTATCCGCACGGAGCTGATCAATGTACGTCTTTGCTGGTCAGCCTACACTGGCGTGCCCATGTGCTGGCTTCCACAGGAGGACATCGCTTATGAGTTCGTCCTTGCTTCTCCAGCAGTGTCCCGCGTGTCTTGTCCGTCTTACTCGGATGGTTTGGGTGATATGTGGCAGGTTACCGTACAGCTGCTTTCTCGTGGGGTGCTATTTCCACGTCTTGTTCAGGATCACCCGTAGCATTCTTGTGCAGCTCCCATCTAGTTTATTCTCTAGTCGCTTCGTTAGGGTCCAGGTGGTGCAGCCATATAGTAGCACTGATACGACAACGGCCTGGAAGAACTGTCTCTTTAACTTGTCTGTGAGATTGGATTTCCATATGACCGATAATTTATTTATAGCAGCCCATGCCTTTATATAGTAAACAGACTGGGATATATATATATATATATATATAAATATATATATATATATATTATATATATATATATAAACTCTCACTATTCGTTTTAAACGGAACTTGTGAGACCCTCTTACTACCAAATCTTACTGCTACTGCTCGTTTTAAAAGCGAGATAACGGAAAAATTCCACCAGTTTCACACCTGATTATGGCACAAAGACGTGCAGAAAGCGCTCGTGGAAAAACCTTTGGTGGATTGCTACACCAATTCCACCCGGATATCAAAAAGATGGCCAGACAGTTAGAAAGGATCGAACTAAATCTCGTCCGACAAGAATTGTCAGTAGAGTTTAAGAAAACATATATATATATATATATATATATATATATATATATAGATAGATAGATAGATAGATAGATAGATAGATAGGGAACATACTGGACAGATAGATAGATAAATAGATAGATAGATTGATAGATAGATAGATAGATAGATAGATAGATAAATAATGATCTGATTGGGATAGATAGATTGATACATAAATAGATAGATAGATAGATAATGATCTGATTGGGATAGATAGATAGATAAATAAATAAATAGATAGATAGATAGATAGATAGATAGATAGATAGATAGATAGATAATGATCTGATTGGGATAGATAGATAGATAGATAGATAGATAGATAGATAATAATCTGATTGGGATAGATAGATAGATAGATAGATAGATAGATAGATAGATAATGATCTGATTGGGATAGATAGATAGATAGATAGATAGATAGTGTATATACTGGGACAGATAGATAGATGGATAGATAAATGGATAGATAATGTACTGATAGGGATAGATAGATATATACACTAATTAATAGATAGATAGATAGATAGATAGATAATGTACAGACTGGATAGATAGATAGATAGATAGATAGATAGATAGATAGATAGATATACGTATTTCTTCTGAATGACTCTCTCACTATTAATTGCTCGTCCTTTTTACGACAATGTTTGCAGGACGTGAATACATCCACAGCAGACAATATCTATGATGAACTATTCTCAAAGATCATATTTTGCTCCTGCGTTAGCTGTTGGTCACTCACTGGAGTTTAAGTGACAGCAAGTCTCTTCAGGTCTCTACGAATCTTCTGAATAATCAAGCCTATCTTAATAATTTAGATCGTGTCGATTCTTCCTCTGTTTTCCAGTTCACCAGAGTCTCTTCCAGACGCTTGCGGACTGTCCCAAGAGCCCCAATAATAATTGGTACGACCTTTACCTTCATTTTACACAGTTCTCGGGCAAGGTCCAAGTATTTATCTATCTTTTCGTTTTCTTTGACTTTCACTCAGTGATCCACCAGGACGGCAAAATCCACGATATCGCAAGTTTTCTACTTCTTGTTAATTAACTTTAGGTCTGGTCACCTGGCCGAGATTAGATGATTCGTCCGTATCTCAAAGTCCCACAGAATTTTATGCGTCTTCTTCTCCAGGACAGATTCAGGTTTGTGCATATACCATTTAGTTGCATGGTGAGAATGTAAGTTCTTGCACAATTCCCAGTGGATCACCTTTCCCACCCAGTCGTGCCTAGTCTTGTACTCCCGTTGTGCTAGTTTGCTGCGTTCGTTTATTATATGCTTAACCGTTTCGTCTCTGTCTCCTCACATTCGGCATTTGCTATTCTGGTGCGTCTTATAAATTTTTGCCTTTATATAGTTTGTTCTTATGGCATTGTCTTGTGCTGCGATTATAAGAGTTTCAGTTTCTCTCTTGAGGTGTCCTCGTCTTAGACATGTTCATATCTTCTGATGTGATATCTTTTCAGGTTGTCGCTTGAAGTACCCATATAGTTGTTTTTCTTCCTGTTTCTTTCGAAAAAGTTTTTGGTGTATTTCTGCTAGTCCATATGTTGCGATTATTATTATTATTATTATTATTATTATTATTATTTGCTCCTTTTGAGTTTTCACATCAGCATTAGCTGATGGTCTTTCACTGGAGTCTGAGTGACAGCAAGTCTCCTCAGGTCTCCAGGACTCTTCTGAGTATTCTGGCAGATTGCAGCAGTGCAGTGTTCTGAATGGTTTCAACCCTTCCTCTGATTTCAAAACTTTCCAGACCCTTTTCCAATCCTTTTGGAACTGTTCCAAGTGCACCAACTACAATTGGTTTCACTTTCATATTCCATGACTTTTTCAGTTCTCTGGCAAGGTCCAGATATTTGTCCATTTTTTCATTTTCCTTGACCTTCACCCTGTGATCTGCTGGAACTGCCAAATCCACCAGTTGACAAGTTCTTTCTTTTTTGTTTATCAACACTAGGTCTGGTCTTCTTGCTGGGATAAGGTGATCCTTTTTTATTTCAAAATCCCAGAGAATATTATGCGTTTCGTTCTCAAGAAGAGATTCTGGTTTATGCATATACCATTTTGTTGTATGGTCAAAATTTAATTTTTTGCATAATTCTCAGTGGATCACCTTCCCAACCCAGTCGTGTCTAGTTTTTTATTCTCGTTGTGCTAGTTTGCTACATTCGCAGAGTATATGGTTTACAGTCTCATCTCTATTACCGCAAAGTCTACATTTACTATTTTGTTGGGTCTTATCAATTTTCGCTTTGATATAGTTTGTCCTTATGGCATTATTTTGTGCAGCAATTATTAGTGATTCAGTTTCTGTTTTGAGGTTTCCTTTTCTTAACCATGTACAAGTCTTTTCATGTGCAACCTCTTCAATTTGTCGTTTGAAGCGTCCATATAATTGTTTTTCTTCCCATTTTTGTTTTCTAGTCTTTGTGATTGTCCATCGGTCGCTTCTACTATTGTTGGCCGCCATAAGTAGTTTGTCTTTGCTCTTCCTTGTGTAAACTTCATTTTGTTGTGGTTTCTACGCATTCCTCTATGTTGGCAATACCTCTTCCCCCTTCCTTTCTTGACACATATAATCTATCTCTATCATCTCTAGGGTGGGGAGCCTTGTGCATTGTCATTAATTTTCTCGTCCATTGGTCAATCTGTCTGAGTTCTTCTTTTGTCCATTTTAAGAATGGTCCTGAGTATCTTATAATGGGGACAGCCCAGGTATTAATTCCTTTGATCAGCATACTTAGTTGACTTGCGAATGCGACTGCAACGGAGAAAGTTAAAGCGGCAATTGGACACCACACACACACACACACACACACAGACACACACACACACACACACACACACACATATATATATATATATATATATATATATATATATTATATATATATATTCAAAGAACTTTTCTGTTCACTGACCAAAATAGTGATTATGTAGAAAATGATGTATTATTTATTGGCAATAAAGAACGAAAGTTCACTGTGATTTCTAAACATTTTGGAGACCTTACCTTTACGATTAGCCTCATATATAGGACCGGTTTAGCTCAGTCGGTAAAGCGTCCGATTGGTAACCATAAGTGTATGAGTAGCACAGGGATCTGTGCGGTAAAGTAAAGAGCTGATGCTAGGTGTGGCGCTAGGGAAAATGGATAGACTCCTTCGCTGTTTTACTGATACCGACTTTAGGCCACCCCAATGACTTTATTTTCTTTATATATATATATATAGTCATCCACAGACACCGTGTTTCGACATTTTACGTCTCTTCAGTAGGGCTATACTCAGCAACTACTTCTAGTCGGGAGCAAAACCCAGCTGATTTTCATCAGTCCAATTCCTCAACTTCTCAGCCGTCGGCAGCTGCTAGTAAGGAGCGGTGTTTTAACTGATAAATACACACACACACACACACACACACACACATATATATATATATATATATATATATATATATATTACGATCGCCAGAGAGTTCAAATTTGTAAACAACAGACAAGCCTTGCTTTATTACGCTAGCGGTGAAAGTCAATTAAACCCACTCCTATATATAGATGGCAATGGCCTAGAGGTTAACGGATCAGAAAGGCGTAAAGTCAGTCGGGGTTCGCTTCTGGTCGGAGTTAGTTGTTGTGTCTAGCCACACTGAAGAGGCTTGAAACGCCGAAACACGTATCTGTGGATGACTTATTATATGCTCCCGTAACCCGGTAGAGCTCTTTAGGAGCGACTTTAATAAACGTTCACCGCCGGCATAACGCAATGATCATCTGTTTATAGATTTGATCTCTCTGGTGATCGTAAAATATATACACAGATGTATGTATTTAAAACAGTTAAAACACCGCTCTTTAACCAGCAGTTGGCAATGGCCTAGAGATTAACGAAACGGACAGGTGTAGAGTCAGTCGGGGTTCGCTTCTGGTTGGAGTTAGTTGTTGAAAGAGCTGTTGTAAAGGCGTGAAACGTCGAAACACGTGTCTGTGGATGATATATATATATATGTATATGAGTTGGTCGATTTTCACTTTTTAAAAAATGCTAAATTACATGACGCATGTGTTGAGATTTTTGTATATAAGGCGTGTGTTAAATGCCCACTTCTACTTATAGACCTGCCGACAACCATGTGACCAACTTCTTGACCAATCACTGGCAGTACTCTGCTGCTGATATTGTTATTTATACTGGCTGTTCTGGTCATACCTACTCATAGCTACTTGGATCTTCGTGAACGACAGAACATAGGATCTTAACTCAGGACTTATTTACTTACCAAATGATTCTATAACTCAGGACTTACTTACTTATTTACTTTAAGTTCTTTATAACTGGCCAAGGATGGCGGCCAGATAGTTAACTTGAAGTTGTGTACTGGTTTTTTAAGTACTGATATCATTTTTCCATTTTTTTGAGCTTGTAGATAAATATGCACTGAAAAATCGTCGGTTTTGCAGCATTTGGTCAAAAATCGATAAGCAAACCGAACAATTTCAGTATTTAAAACAAGGAATGTTGTCATTTTATTCTATCTAAATGAAATGAAAGTAACTAAAATTACAATTAAATATATGCCGCTCTCCTTTTATCAATGACGGCTCCAAAATGCCGTTTTACCTCATTAATTGAGCAGTAAAAGTGAATTAAAAAAAAGAAAAACAGCTGATTATTTCTGTTCTGAATGAAAAATAAAAAATGGTAAAAAAATAATGTTTTAATATTGCTTAATATATAGAGTCTTCTTCTTCTTCTTCTTCTTCTTCTTATTATTATTATTATTATTATTATTTATTATTATTATTATTATCCTTGATGTCTTCTTCTTCTTTTTTCTTCTTCTTCTTCTTCTTCTTCTTCTTCTTGTCTCCCTCATTCTTCTTCTTCTTCTTCTTCTTCTTCTTCTTCTTCTTGTCTCCCTCATTCTTTCTTCTTCTTCTTCTTCTTCTTCTTCTTATTATTATTATTATTATTATTATTATTATTATTATTATTATCCCTTTAAGTCTTCTTCTTCCTTTAAGTCTTCTTCTTCTTCTTCTTCTTCTTCTTCATCTACTTTTCTTCTTCTTCTTCTTCTTCTTCTTCTTCTTCTTTTAACCCCCTTTAAATCTTCTTCTTCCTCTTCTTCTTTTTCTTCTTCTTCTTCTTGTCTCCCTCATTCTTCTTCTTCTTCTTCTTCTTCTTCTTCTCAAATACGACATGTTAAATCGCGACAAATACTAATTGGGTCAGATTCTTATTGGGTGTGCCTTCTTTTTTTTTCTGCTTTCGTCTGAGCATTTGGATGTCCTGTGGAAAAAAAGAAACAAAAAACATTCCAAACAAAATCTCTTGTATCAACAGATGACAGCAGCAAACAAGACAAAGTTTGTTCACTTCAATCCGACAATTGCAGTTGACGATGCACAGAACGAAAATAAAAAAGAAGAAGAAATATACGACGTGTGTCCAAAAAGAGATCGAACCACCAGGGAGATTCACAAATCATCAGAACTTTTGTTTTATGGAAGCAAAGTGTTAGCCCTTGACACTCCTTCCGACCGGAGAAATCGAGTTACTCCCTTGGTGCATACTGTTAGTTTAGCGGCCAACTTTACACTTCTCTATCCACTCACATAATTTCATACGGTAATGCACCGTTCTCGTATTGTGCTAAACATCTCCTACGAATTTTAGCCCTTGACACTCCTTCCGACCGGAGAAATCGAGTTACTCCCTTGGTGCATACTGTTAGTTTAGCGGCCATTTTTCCATTTCCCTATCCACTCACACAATTTCATACGGTAATGCACCGTTCTCGTATTGCGCTAAACGTCTCCTACGAACTTTAGCTCTTGACACTCCTTCCGACCGGAGAAATCGAGTTACTCCCTTGGTGCATACTGTTAGTTGAGCGGCCAACTTTACACTTCCCTATCCACTCACATAATTTCATACGGTAATGCACCGTTCTCGTATTGTGCTAAACATCTCCGACGAATTTTAGCCCTTGACACTCCTTCCGACCGCAGAAATCGGGTCACTCCCTTGGTGTATACTGCTAGTGGAGTGGCCATATTTACACTTCCCTATCCACTCACACAATTTCATACGGTAATGTACCGTTCTCGTGTTGTGCTAAACATCTCCTACGAATTTTAGCCCTTGACACTCCTTCTGACCGGAGAAATCGAGTTACTCCCTTGATGCATACTGTTAGTGGAGTGGCCATGTTTCCATTTCTCTATCCACTGACACAATTTCATACGGTAATGTACCGTTCTCGTATTGTGCTAAACATCTCCGACAAATTTTAGCCCTTGACACCCCTTCCGACCGGAGAAATCGGGTCACTTCCTTGATGCATACAGCTAGTGGAGTGGTCATGTTTACATTGTAAAATCAGAAAACAAAATGATCATATGATCAGAACCATGCCAACTCTAACCAGGCATGCACAGTTTGTTCGCTTGCCTCAGACAACAGCGGTCGATGATGCGCAGAAGAAAAAGAAAGAAATATACAACGTATCCAAAAGGAAATCGAACCACCAGGAAAATTCAAAAATTACTTTTGTTTTATGGAAGACGAGCTCATCGTGGATGATTTGATAGACACAACCATGACTAATCAGCAGGAAGCAACCTATCTCATCGATGATAACTCGCCGGTTTAACTTTGCCATCTTCCAAACTTACTGAATCTTCTCACCAGTGGTGGAGGTTGATGGTCATCCTGGTCACTCTTTGTGTGTCACGATTCCCTTAGACTGGTTGCCTAACCAAGGTTAAAGAGTCCAGTCAACTCTACTATTTAACCATAGATACAGAGAGGATAGTTTTGTTTTATGGAAGCCGAGATGATAATGGAGGATTTGATAGGTAGAACCATGGCAAACACAACAGCAAACAAAATGGCGTGATCAGGCTCAAACCTTGACCACATGACCACAACAACCATGTGAACTATAAGCATGCATGCACAGTTTGTTCTTCTGAACACGACAACTGCTTGCCTACCCAAGGTTAAAGAGCCCAGTATGCACAACTATTTACCCATAGATGAAGGAAGGATAGTTTTAAACTCCTTGATCCACTCAGACACCCTGCTACGCGGTAGTGCACTGTCAGCGTATTGTGCTAAACGTCTTCGATGAAGTTCAGCCCTTGACACTCCTTCCGACCAGAGAAATCGGTTCACTTCTTTGGTGTATACTGCTAGTGGAGCGGCCATGTTTACACTTTCCTATTCACTCATACATACTTTTACACCATATTGCACTGTCAGCGTATTGTGCTAAACGTCTTCGACGGAGTTCAGCCCTTGACACTCCTTCCGACCAGAGAAATCGGTTCACTTCTTTGGTGTATACTGCTAGTGGAGCGGCCATGTTTACACTGTAAGAACAGCACGCAAAATGGCGAGATCAGGTTCAAACTTTGATCACATGACCAGAAACATGCTAACTATAAACACACATGTACAGTGTAGGGGATTATCTTCCCTTTGCCTGGAAGAGTTATCTTCCCGCTGTGTTGCCGTTTAAGGCCACCAGGGGACCTCTTGTATATAAGTGGCTGATTCAAATGCTTCTCTCTCTCTCTCTTTCCTTACTGCCTCTGAACGAGCACATGGGTTAGACTTATGTCTACCCCCTTCTCGGTGGGGCTTTGGCCCCCTTACATTACTGTAAGTCTTTTATACAGCATGGACTATCCTTTAGTTCCATGTCTGTAACATTTATATTTTATGTACATTTGGGTATCTCATTTATACCTAAATATTCTATCTTGTATTTACCATTCATGAATGTGTCCTTTTATCTCTACTCTTATATCTTATTTGTATCTTATGTATCTATGTACTTTATGTATCTTATCGTTACCATATGCTGTACACCTATTAAATGTTTTGTCTCACAACGTGTCGGAGCTGTTGTTCAATTATTAACTTCGAACCTTACAACAGTATGTATCTTTGATCACGTTACCACAACCGTACCAACTATAAACACGGATGCACAGAAATATATATATATATATATATATATATATATATATATATATATATATGCGGGGTGTAAAACATATATACATATATAATATATTCACACCGAGAACTAGACTCACCATATAATATATATATATATATATATATATATATATATATACACACACAGAATGCGACATAAGTAACGCCCTTTGTTTTATTTGTTTAATTTGTTTGATTAAAATTAATTTTATTAATTTTAATTAAACTAAGGGCGTTACTTATGCCGCATTCTGTGTATATATATATATATATATATATATATATATATATATATATATATATATATATATAACAGCTCTATCACCACGAACTCACTAAGTAAGCTAATGATAACCATATACTATACATACTCGCAAAAACATATGCACCCTCCGTTTTAATATAATTAAATATTATGTTACTATATATACATTTGTTTCTTAATGATATATTACACATCACAGGATTTTAAACACATTAATAATATTGGTTTGTTTTGAGACAAATCTATCTCCCGAAGACCAAAATGTTAATAAATAGGATGCTAATTAACATTAAATAACATTAAATATATGCTAATTAACATTAAATATATACATTAAATATATGCTAATTAACATTAAATATATACATTAAATATATGCTAATTAACATTAAATAACATTAAATATAGGCTAATTAACATTAAATAATTATTATTTAATAACCATTGAGAATATAAAAATGAAGATCTATGCGGTACAATGCGTCAGAAACGGATGGATAACAGATGTATTTCCCATTGAAGTCGGATGTCGGGGATTTATTACCAACTCAACCTCGACATTTTTGTCTAAACTTGGACTTTCTCTACCAGACAAGAGGAAATACTTAAAAAAGATTCAGGAGAAAGCTCTAACCGCATCAGCGTGGATATGGTAGTCCTATATTGTGACATCAAACCGACAAAGTCTGGTGGTATCGTGAGATACTGCTGGGGCGCTCTGGGTTAGTGGCAATGATGCTTCGGCCCTGAAACCATGCCTGAACCCAGAGTCATCATCTGATGAAGGCTTTGTTGGTTGCAATGCTACTGTGTAAATAGCAGTCATTGTATGAAGATTATGTAAACAACTAACAGAATTGTGATCTTGGCTGGTGATTCAAAGGAGGTTGAGTGCGAGCATGTCTTTTCAGGTCTCCAGGACTCTCCTAAGTATTCTAACTAATCTTTACAGTGCTATTGTGTGATGCTCTCAACTCTTACTCTGATTTTCAGACTATTTTCTAAACCTTTGGATGCAGTTCACAGGGCATCAATTACAATTGGTAGGTCCTTTAACATCATTTTTCTCAGTTTAGTTTTCAGTTCTCAGGCAAGGTCCAAGCATATATCTATCTTTTCGTTTTCCCTCATTTTAATTCCCGGACGGCAGTTCAACTATTATTATTATTATTATTATTATTATTATTATTATTATTATTTACTCCTTTTGAGTTTTCACATCAGCATTAGCTGATGGTCTTTCACTTGAGTCTGAGTGACAGCAAGTCTCCTCAGGTCTCCAGGACTCTTCTGAGTATTCTGGCAGATTGCAGCAGTGCAGTTTTCTGAATGGTTTCAATCCTTTCTCTGATTTCCAAACTTTCCAGACCCTTTTCCAATCCTTTTGGAACTGTTCCAAGTGCACCAACCACAATTGGTATCACTTTCACTTTCATGTTTCATAACTTTTTCAGTTCTCTAGCAGGATCCAGATATTTGTCCAATTTTTCCTTTTCCTTTAGCTTCACCATGTGATCTGCTGGAACTGCAAAATCCACCAGTTGACAAGTTTCTTTTTTGTTAATCAATACTAGGTCTGGTCTTCTTGCTGGGATAAGGTGATCCGTTATCATTATTATTATTATTATTATTATTATTATTATTATTAGCAAGAAAATGCTAGGCACAAGGACACTAATTACAATTGTTACGACCTCTGGCAAGGTCCAAGTATTTGTCAATCTTTTCTCTTTCTTTCATTTTTACTCGGTGGTTGGCCTTGACGGCAAAATCCACGAGATGACAGGTTCTCTTCTTGTCGATTAATACTAGGCACGGTCTTCTGGCTGAGATTAGGTGATCCGTCTGTACCTCGAAGTCCCAGAGAATTTTATGCGTCTCATTCTCCAGGACAGGTTCAGGCTTGTGAATATATTGAATTTCTTGCACAATTCCCAGTGGATCACCTTTCCCACGCAGTCGCGCATAGTCTTGTACTCTATTTGTACCAGTTTGCTGCATTCGTTTATTAGATGATTAACCGTTTCGTCTCTGTCTCCATACATTCTGCACGTGTTATTCTGCTGCGTCTTATCTATTTTTGCCTCTATATAGTTTGTTTTTATGGCATTGTGTTGTGCTGCAATTATAAGAGATTCGGTTTCTCTCTTGAGGTTTCCTCTTCTTAGCCATGTCACTCCTGAACTATAAATGCATGGAATCTTTAAAGTGGGTGGGTAGTTGAAGCTTTGAAAAATCTGACTTACTTTCCATGGACTTCGTGTGTCAGTGTTATTTTTAACTTTAGATTAAAATACATTATATCCTGATTCTAAATGTGTTTAAAAATATGTTGAAAATTTTATTCGGGGACAAGCTATCCGGCATCACCGGCTAGCATCAGTAACAACCCCCTATGACCACGTAGGGTCACTTATAAAGGCAAGCACCCAGCGCGGTTCCTTCTCTCTTCGTCTCTGCCTCCTCACATTCTGCACATGTTATTCTGCTGCGTCTTATTTATTTTTGCCTTTACATAGTTTGTTCTTATGGCATTGTCTTGTGCTGCGATTATAAGTGATTCGGTTTCTTTTTTGAGGTTTCCTTTTCTTAGCCATGTCCATGTCTTCTGATGTGATATCGCTTCAGTTTGACACTTGAAGTAATCATATAGTTGTTTTTCTTCCCATTTCTGTTTTTTTTTTTAATGTATTTCTGCTTGTCAATATTTTTGCAATTGCTTTTTCTGGATGCTGCAATTAGTCTTTCCTTACTTTTATTAGTGTATTCGTTAAGTGCTCGATTATTATTATTATTATTATTATTATTATTATTATTATTATTATTATGTGGCACACCTCGTGTATGTAGTGCTAAAGATATCGTGTCTGTCTCGCCATTTACGTTTGTTTAGGATTGTTAAAACGCCAATTGGGAACGAAAGCAGGTGACGACAAAATGTTCTGATGTGTTAATTACAACTGTCTGTTATCTCATACGGTTTAAAGTCAGTTTGCCCTTCTGATAAATATCTTATTATAATAGAGATTCGGTGTCTGTCTGTAAGCGAAAGTACGTCACTGCTTATGTCACATTACCCCCGAGGATTTATGTAAGTTTATCAATGAGTATTTACTTTATAGTCAGAATTATTGATACATAGAATAAATCTTATTTATTAACGAGGTCTCTATGATAATCTGAGTTAGATTAGCCTCAAAACAGCTCATGTTATTAGTGCGTTGAAAATCCTACAATGTGCCTTATATACCACTAAGAAATAAAGGTTTACATAATATACGGTGTGGTTAATTTGCATACTGGTTTTAACAAAACCGGGTTTAATAAATAATTACTTGGTGTCAATGAATAATTTATATAGAAACTAGTTAGAATATAATTAAGATAAGTTAAATCTTTTAATATGCGTTCTTATTTAAATTTGATAGTATTTCTAATTTAACATATTTCATTACATTAAAACTTAAATATTTTCGCCCGGAGGGTGCATATTCTTGCTAGTACATATAACAGAACTAGTAAAGACTGCATTTATTCATGACCACTGACAATATCTTTTTATGATTTGTCACTGTATCTCTACGGTAAAAAAGATTAACAATGCTTGTGTAGTCAAAACAAATGAACAAAACAAATGATTAAAATCGTACCTAATGTATTCGTTGCTGGGCTTGTTTACATTGACCGGAAAGTTGGAAATAGAGCGGGCATGTCAAACTGAGTAGTCCCCTAGGTGTAACATAATTGGGAGAGAGATAGAGACAGAGAGACAGAGACGGACAGACAGGCAGACAGAGACGGAGACAGAGACAGAGAGAGTGGGGGAGGCCAGTGAAGAAGTGGCTCAATGAACAGTCAACAGGATTTTACGGGGCAGGGATACATGCTCTCATTCGAAGCGGAAATATTGCTATTGAGAGAAACGGTGACTATGTGGAGAAATCGGGATGTGATCCACAGAGGACCAGTTTCATTTTGATGTAGGATAGATGTTCCTGTGTTGGTAATTATACCTGTCCGAAACAAAATGGCATTACTTTTTGACTCACTTATGTGGAGAAGTCGGGATGTGATCCACAGAGGACCAGCTTCATTTTGATGCCTGATACATGTTCCTGTGTTGGTAATTATACCTGTTCTAAACAAAATGGCATTACTTTTTGACTCACCTATGTGGAGAAGTCGGGATGTGATCCACAGAGGACCAGCTTCATTTTGATGCCTGATACATGTTCCTGTGTTGGTAATTATACCTGTTCTAAACAAAATGGCATTACTTTTTGACTCACCTAAGTGGAGAAGTAGGGATGTGATCCAATGAGGACCAGCTTCATTTTGATGTATGATACATGTTCTTGTGTTGGTAATTATACCTGTACTAAAACAAAATGGAATTACTTTTTGACTCCCTTATGTGGAGAAGTTGGATGTGATCCATAGACGACCAGCTTCATTTTGATGTATGATACATGTTCTTGTGTTGGTATTATACCTGTTCTAAACAAAATGGAATTACTTTTTTCCCTTATGTGGAGAAGTTGGGATGTGATCCATAGACGACCAGCTTCATTTTGATGTATGATACATGTTCTTGTGTTGGTAATTATACCTGTTCTAAACAAAATGGCATTACTTTTTGAAAACCCTCGTAGTTTAGTGATCTACGCAGAACATAGAATAGAGTTATTTTGCGCACTATAGACACATTCTGGATAAACCCTCAAGAATCATCCGTTACAAAACAGGATATAGAGGATTGTCAGTGGTATGGAAGTAAGCCAAGTGATGTGGAGAAAATAAAGCTATAATATATATATTATATATATATATATATATATATATATATATTATATATATATATATATATATTGCAGTTAGCATTACATCCACGAAGCAAACAATTATAAAATCTTATTTACTTCTGGATTTTTTTCCTGAGACCGATTTAAAAGTGCTCAGTATAAAGAGCTAAATATACGTTGAAAATCATATGGTTTAAAAACTACCGACTTAAGTTTCTCGCAGTAGCACGAATCTTCAGGGTATTTTCTTCCTATCCTCGTTCTGTATTTTATAGCTGGGTAGCGCCTCTTTTCAATACTGGTATTGAAATGGGTATTGGAAATGGGCGGCTCTACCCAGCTATAAAATACAGAACGATGGTAGGAAGAAAATACGCCGAAAATTCGCGCTACTGTGATAAACTTAAGTCGGTCGATTTTAAACGTGTGTATATATATATATATATATATATATATATATATATATATATATATATATATAATCAAAAGTCCAGAGAAGAAATCTTCCTTACGACACAAGAGTTTTATTTAAAAAAAACCTGTCGCAGTTTGAAAGCTCAATGTGTGCTCTTAATGTTAGAGTCACAGAGCAAATATATTATTATAATGGAGATTGTGTGTTTTTCTGTCTGTAACCGAAACTATATTCCTACTCAAGTCACAATTCCCTTAGTCATTTATGTCACATTCTCCATGATTTTATTTTTTTCTAAATCTCAATTATTAATAAAATTGTCTTACATTATTAATACTGTTAACTATGTCTACGTACTGATAACATGCAATTATATTTATATATACAACAAAATAGTGGTTTACAGTGTGAACGGGAAGGCTAGTTGCATATTAATATTAAAAAAATCGAATTTAATAAATATGTGCTTAGTATTATTGATTTCTAACTGTTTGTTTTATTTAATGAATATAAGCAAAATCTCTTCAATGAATCTTAAATGAAATCCATTAACAAGATAAAATAACTGTCATTTTATTCTTTACTTCTTCTTATAACTAAATACTTAAATTAGAAAAATAACAATGAAAGACGAGAGTGATGGAAGAGTAAGTTTCAGTTGTTCCATTTTTTATTATACTCCCTCTGTTTCAAATCTTTTGTTATACTCCCTCTGTTTCAAATCTTTTATACTCCCTCTGTTTCAAATCTTTTTATCTATATTCTTATCTAGTTTCATTAGCCTTTCTAATTTAATACAATATTTTATTACATTAAAACTTAAATACTTGCACCCGGAGGGTGCATATATTTGCTAGTATAAGTAAAGAAATAACAAAAGACTTAGAGATTTAGCATTATAGACTATTTCAGGGAGCTTAGACAAATTGTCTAACTCTACCGACTCATCAGATGCGAATGATGAATTCTTTATTACTTTAAAGGCATTTGAAAACAGATTTTTATTATTTATTTTTTTTATTTATTTTTTTATTTTTCAAAAATTTTATAGTCCTGTGATACGAATTCCTAATGAAATCCTGAGTTTTTTGTAGCGTAAGTAAAACTACAACATAAATTTTTTTTTTTTGCTACATCAAGGATTTCATTTGGAATTCATCATCACAGGACTATTAAATTAAATAA